>JABCKO010008066.1:0-17785 GCA_018855915.1 Tephrocybe sp. NHM501043
TTCTTTTTTCAAATGCTATTATACATTTTATCCATAAGTTACCATGTCTGATTGGACTCCAATGTATCATTTATATTAAGTCCAATTGGACTCCTAGGACAGTCCTATCAGACTCCTAGGACTCCTAGGAGTCCGATCAGAATAGATGGGGGACTGTAAAGTACTGGTCTATTCTCATCCTCAAGCAACCACTGACACTCTTAGATCAGCCAAAATTAGGCACCCAAATCATTTACATGACCTTGAGTCATCACCAATCTATGGATCAGCTCCCTTTAGGGCTTATTAGAATTTGAGGAAAGTATGGATTAAAGAAGAGGATTGGGATGGGCTCATTTGGTGCACTGATTGGCTTTAAGAGTCAACATATTCAGCTCCTAATCACAATTTCACAGGTGATGTTTACAGTGCAATGAACATTGTCACAAAAGCTGATGTTGCTGTGAAGCTAGAACCATCCAACTCAAAAAATCCAAAGCTGCATGTGGAGTGGAAGGTCTATCAAGTGCTTGGCCCTGTTGTTGGCCTGCCTCATATCTTTTGGTTTGGCCAAGAAGGTGGCTACAAAGCCCTGCTGATGACCCTGCTGGAGCTTTCTGTTGGTGACATATTTGAGGATAACAGATGCTCTATGAGTGCAATGTCTGTTTCAATTGTTGCAATGCAACTGGTGCACTCATGTCTATCAGTGACTGGCCTTAGCTGGAGTCTTTGCTAATGTTGAGCCCCAGCTTTCTCAACTTGAGCACATTCACAACTACAATCACATCTATTGTGATATCAAGCCTGAAAATCTCATGTTAAAGCTGTAGGGAGCTGCTTGGTCTGTCATTTATATTGCAGACTTTGGCCTTGCCATACCATATCAAGATGCATCCAGCTCACACATTCCTTTGCAACATGTTTCTTCTATGATTGGCACCCTTCAATATCTCTCCATTAATGGCCACAAGGGCTTGCAGCTCAGCCAGTGTGATGACCTCAAGTCAATGGCTTATGTCCTCTTCTATCTTTTCAATGGGTTGCTACCTTGGCAGGGAGTTGCAAAGAACTCTCATAAGAAGTCTGCTCTTATCTTGAAGAAGAAGCTCAAGTTCATTGACAGCATTTCTTGCACTCAACCTCCTATGCTTGCAACACTTCTTACCTATGCCCATAACCTTGCATTTGATGCTGACCCTAATTATGACTACCTCAAGTCCCTGTTCTTAGATGCCCTTAATCAGCTGGAGACAGCATGCAACAACAACAATGTTCTATTGCCTAGTTCATTTCATGACCTTGCATGACACAAGTTTATTTTGCAGGCTTCAAAGCCTGCTATCTATGCTCTTCTCAGGTAAGCCTTTTTTTGCATTTTGCAACCTGTCTACTGAATTTCACTACTAGAGCCCAGACTTAAAGTCTCAACAAAAGGTGACTGCTTGAATGCTAGCTAATTTTGATTCTTTCAATCTGTTAACAGACGTTCTTTTGACTCCAGTGTGACTCAGTGCACTGGATGTGAGTGGCAGCAGGAGCACATGCTCACTTGCTAGATGGAGTTTGTGGTGTATAGGGCCTTTCTTTTTGTTTCTTACATCTGCAATATTTTCAACACCTATACTTACTTGTACTGTTGTAATTTCTGTACAGCACTCTGTATTCTATCATTGTGGTCAGCTTTGAATAGACTTTGATTGACTCAAAGCTGACCAATTCTTGGTTGGCTCCCAAACCCATTGCAGGTGAAAGTCTTGCATTTGGGGGGCTTGGCTTGATAAGATAAGTCGGAGTTTCACCCAGACCAGTCCAAAACTGGAGTTTGA
Source organism: Tephrocybe sp. NHM501043 (assembly GCA_018855915.1). Classification (NCBI taxonomy): domain Eukaryota; kingdom Fungi; phylum Basidiomycota; class Agaricomycetes; order Agaricales; family Lyophyllaceae; genus Tephrocybe; species Tephrocybe sp. NHM501043. Next base: position 1,809 of record JABCKO010008066.1, read on the forward strand.
AACTGTGGCAACACTACTGCTTGATAAGAGTCTCTTGGATGAGATCATGCAGCTGACACTGCATAAGCTTGAGTACCAGGAACTAATTGTTCCTTTCTTGTCTGCCAGGATGCTGACAGCCTCTCTTCTCTTGTTATTTTGCAGCACTTTACAGTGACTGGAGTGGTACTTTTGTTGTTCTGCAGATGGTACTATTAGCACCAGATAAATCCTTTCACTTAGACTACCTGGCCTAGTATGTGCTGTTGTGTGGCCAGCCAGGTACCAACAACACTCACATTAGCATAGCTGTCAACTATGCCTATTGCATCAATTGGAGAACCCTATTTGGGTTCACTTTCATGCATGCATTATGTGTAACCAGCTACTCCAAAACTTCCAGTCAATTGTCAACTAGCTCTTCTCTTTGCTCACCCCAGCATGTACTAGGAAGCCATTGCACATGACATGCTGCACCCTGACTGGACCTTTACACCACTGAGCAGAGAGGAACTTTTACTTGATTAGGTGTATTTACCCAAGACCTCCATCCAGAACTTCTGTAATGTGGATGCTATTTGCATCCTGAGGCAAAATCACATTCTGGTTAAATGGATAGACCATGGATATACTTATGACATGGTCTACCTGAAACATTAGTTTCTCAACCCTAATGCTTCCATTTACATCTATAGAACTGTTGATAATAAGTGACATGAGCAATTGCTCACCTACAGGACCCCTGCTGCAATTGCTTGCTGGGATGGGTGGCATCAGCCTACCATGGATGACCACTACAGGCTTATGGTCCACATAGATGAGGAGCATTACACTTGCAAGTCCAAACCAGAGACTAATGGGCCTCTACTACCCTGTGGGTATAGATCCTAATGTAGATCACTTGCATATGCATCCCTAGGAGCCATCTGCTCCTTCCTTTTCAACACCAAGTCTGATAATTAACATTGTCAGCAGCCCAATGGGAGAGGATGGTGGTAGCATTGGCTGAAATTACTGCTGCTTCACTAGCCATGACTAATGTTGCAGGCAATGCAGAGGTGGAGGTGGGACAGCCATCAATGCACATATGGTCACCAGAATAGTTGATATTCAACCTGTCAAATCAACTGTTTGATGAGTTTTGATCAACCTGCCACAAGGATAGAAAGTAACCTACTGTAGTTGATTTTCAGCAACCTTGTAAAGGTTGGTCACATAGGTTATTTGGCAACCATAAAATGTTGAATTCAACCTACTTGTCTTCTGTATGCATAAGGATGACTTGAAACAGTGTACAGGTTGATCTGCCAATCTATGTAAGAGTTAATTTTCAACCTGTGCAAGATTGTCAGCTGATTGAATCTTACTTGGGCTCAGGTTGGGTGTTCATGTAGGTCACAAAATAGATTGGATAATAAATTAGGGTATACTAGCAAGCTAGAAGCATGGAATAATGAATATATACAAGTATAGCTTTGAAACACATGTATTAAAGGATATATCAATGTGACAATGATGTCTGAGTTGTGCTACAATCTATTGACATTGGAGTTGTTGATGGAAGGAGGTGCTATTGATTGATGATGGGGCAGTAACTATAAAGGACATAGACATACCAATGTTGATTAATAACTAAAACATTCTTAGGCCATATTAACATCACTAGCATCTCCATCAGCACCTGCAATGGCAGCCTCATCCTGTTGGCCTTGATGATGCTAGCAGTCATGAGCTGTGGATATGGAAAGTGGTGTTGTTGGAATTGGTGTAAAGCAGGGGTTAAGTAGATACATTGTAGGAATTATTGTCAGTCAAAAGTTAGGTGAATGGTCAAGATGAATGTACCAAGATGTCCAATATTTTTCCTCCCTGTCAAATCCCACTACAAGGCCAACCTTCAAGAAAAAAAATAACTGAATTGAGGTCAGTGTCAGCAGAAGTGCTATATAGACTTACCTAACTAAAAGCTAGTGGGTAGCCAGCTGCTACATTGAGAGTTACAGTCAGAACATATAGACAGGAGGGGAATACATGAAAAAGAACAGAAGCACAAATAATCAGGCTGCCACATACAGCATCAAAACACACATGCCACAAAAATGAGAGCTTAAAATACAATGGCAAGGATGTTTAGTGAATGGCAAATGAGTTGGTTGCAAATGTTAAAGTTGAGCTGGTGCCCCATGTGTTGGATTGTATTGGGTCAAATATGTTTGAAGGTTGAATCAACTCTACCTGGTATTTTAAAATTTCAACCTGGCACAGGTTGCTGATAGGTTGAGAAGCAACCCAACAGTATGGCTGAACCATTTCAACCTAAATATCAACCAGATCCTAGTTAAAATACAAGTATCACTTGAGCTTAAGTTGATCAGCAACCTAGGCAGCTTTCATAATAGCAAGGGCCATAGAGTGGAACACTATATACATTTCTCAAAAAAGAAAATATTATCACTACTGCTGAATGGACTCAACACTAACTACAGTGGCTATTGCCACTTTACCACATTCCTTTTATTCTGTTACTTTAGTTACTTATTGCCTGCATCATGATCTATTACCTTATCATGCACATAACAATATGCACACCAGAAAACATATATATGAAGTTCATCAGATGCCTTTCTGCTTAGACTCAATAATTTGGTCTCAAAGAGAGACATGTAATGCACCCATATGCTAATGCATACTAGATATCTAGATACCTTATAAATACTTATTGATAGTTTGGGGTTCATGTGACATGTGACCAGCTATACATACATTGAATGCAGTCATATTCATACTTTTAAGTTAATATTATTATTTAGTCTATAGAGTACAGAATCCTATTATGGTCAGATTTACTCTGTGTGACTTTCAGCACTTGGTTGTACTCTTCTTGTAGCTGCGACTATATGAGGGTACTGATTTGCACCTAAACTCCCATTTTTGGTCTGACATGGGTATGCATTTATGTGGTCATGCTTTTAACTGCCCAAAGTCAATGAGGACTCTCAGGGATGGTGAGGGTAGAAAATTCTTTCTTCAGAGGTTGACTCAGTCTTTTTTAACCATCTCTTGTTTTGAAGGTGAGACTGACCTCAGTTGGATTTTGTTTGATTAGAGAATATATTACATTGTATGGTGTATCTTATCACATACTTGAGATGTAAGACATCCTGAGTCTACAAAGGCACTGAAAGGCTGTGATAATGCCCAATTTTACAATAATTGTCATACTTGTCTATGTTAATATAACAATTTCATACAACTTGACTGCTTGACTTTAACATAACAGTTTTATACAATTTGACTCCTTGTCAAGGAGTCAATGTAGCAGGCTCTGTGATATGCTGCCCTACCCCTTGTATATGACAACTAATTGAGGATACATTTGGACCCTGGTCACAACCAAGTAACATTAGTGTGTTAAGAATCCTTCGGAAGAAAGAGGAGGATTCATTTCAGATAGAGGATCACATGATGACCATTGCCAGCAAGCAATCTAGCAACTGGGACATCTCCTTCAAGTGATTTTTCCTCTTTGAGGGTTTCTTTCTTTTGAGGAGTTACCATAGCCTCTAACAACTCCAAGACATCTGGTTCTTTTAGATGCAGGAAAGTGAGCATGAGCAACTGTGGAAGGCAGAGGATATGCAGCTCTTGCCACCCTAGCCCTGCTGGAGTACCTAGCCCTGTAATAGAGGATTTGGTGCCTTCAGACATCCAGACTAACCTGGGTCTGGGCCTCAAAGAACCTTTCAAACAAATCAACAATGAAGAAGAACTTGATGCAGACTTGGAATATGACAGTGAGAGACCTTGTATCAAGATATCAGCAGCTTCATCAGTGACTTCTCCCAGTGGTAAGGCTGAAGGGAACAATGCCCTCTTTTGCCATCCCAAAGATTGCACCAATTGGGAGGATACCAATATTTTCTTGTAAGCCCCAGCCAACAACAACAAGTTCTGTGGTAACTCAACAAATCACACAATTGTCAATGCCACCCACCTTACTCATTCCTCAGCATCCTTTCTGCCTGAGGCAGTTTGCCAGGTAAGAAGGGATGTCATTGACACCCTCTCACAGCTCTACACACTGGCTGGCCTTGCATGCCATGCTGTAGAAAACTCACCCTTACCTTTGGGCCACCTTTCCAAGTGCACAAGGGAACAAACTAAGGAAGACTTCAATACAGCTATAACCACAGAGGGGGGCTGCTATGGGAGTATATGTGCACCTGGCCAACCAGCCCCCTCCCTACTCAGGACAGACCCATATCTTACCATGGGCCAAAGCACTGGATCATCCTTCCCCTAGCTTGCTTTTCCCTCCCTCACATATGGCATGCTCACATGCTGATGTCACACCTCCCCACTGCAATGGGAAGGCCTCCCTCCCACAGGAGGCACCTTCCTCCACAGCACAGCATCCTCTCATCACCATTAGCCATGGTCACCCAAGCTGTGCAGGTTGCATGCCCTTCCTTTGCTGAAGCCACTGGGGCTTCTGATCTACCCTAGCATACTCAGCCACATGCCAAGGTACCTTGCACATTACCCCACATGCCACATGCTGGAACTCCTTTAGAACTTCCACTCCCACACACTGTGACCTAGGAGCCTCTATGGTGTCTGCCCTCAATGTGCACACACTTCTTCTACCCAACATTTTAGGAACCTCCTTTCTTGAACCAGGACATGAGTCTGCTCCTTTAGAAATCACCCCTTCATCAGGTGTATTGCCAAACTCACATGAGGCTCCTCCTTTATGCTTGGTCACTCTCACAGCTGATGACTTACACCACCCCTGTAAAAGTTCAGCACATTCTCTAGGCAGGATCCAATGAACATGTAGCCCTCCACCATATCATGAACAAAAATATGGAGGAGGCTGCTTACATGCCTGTGCCCCCTGCACCTGGACTCCAGTTGGCAGGATAACACCTTCAGCTGGTGCCTGTTGGCCTCAAAGTAGAAGGGAAACACAAGCTTACCACAGAACTCTGGATTGAGTACTCAGTAAACCTCATATGCTCCATGCAGGAGCACCTAAATGCTGGCACAGACCCTTGCCCAGGAGGTGTAATTGCCAATGCTATTGCTGATGTCTTTGCTTCACACTTCAAACACATCTATAGTGCTACAGATTTTGTTTTGAATTTCCTCCATGCCTCCCCAGACTGCAGAGAAACAGAGCCTATATATGTACTGTGGCAGGCTTGGTTGCTACTTTCAGCAGTGTAACAATCCACCCCTGTTTATGCACAAGGAGGGTAGCAAATAGCTTACCCCCATAGGTGACACTACTTGCCAGCCCTTCATTGGCCCCTGTACCTGCCCCCATATCTCTTGTATTTATGGCCACCTCTGCTCCCTCTGTAGTAGCACCATCTACAGAGTGCAAGTATATGCTCTGGTTGTTGGGGCTTAAGATCTCCACACCACTTTGCCATGACTGCTAGATGGCTCTCTTGCAAAGGCTGGTGCTTTTGAGGAGTTTCTTGAGGTTCTAGAAGGCTTCAAAAACAGCTTTGACATTGGACTCAGCTCTGTTCCATTACTTGCTTCTTATACTCTGCCAAATCACTACAAGTCTCCTGACCACCACCACACCTTTGTTTGCACCAAATATACTTCTGAAATTGCCCTCCTGCAAGTCTCTCCTGGCTTTGATGCCACATATTATTGTCTATTCTGGGCCCTTCTAAATATAACTGAAAGTGCTAGTGGCATACTCTGCATTACAGTCAACCAGTCATTTCCTTGCAACAACCCCTCCCTCTCCTCTTTCAACTCCTTTGTAGATCCTGCCAAATTCCACTCTGACTGGGGGACCTTTTCTTCCTGCTACCTCCAGGTTGCCACTGCTCCTCCAGGCACTGAGGCTGCCATTTTTGACATCAACACCACCTTTCATAACATTCCTACCTAACTAGAAGACTGACACCTGCTTGCAGGGGTCATTGATGGACTCATCTACCTCAACATGCAGCTAAACTCTGATGGAGCTGCCTCCCTTAGGGTGTTTGGTCACATTGCAGATGCACTTGTTTGCATCTTCTTGGCCCACAGCATTGATGCAGTTCTCAAATAGGTAGATGACTTTATCTTTTTTCAGTTCCCTCATGGCACATTAGCAGATGGCTCCTACCACTTCAGCTATGATGAACAGATCATCTGGGATATAGCTGCTGACCTTGGTTGGCCATGGGTGCCTGAAAATTTTCACCCCTTTGCATACTCCTTCTCATACATTGGCTTGAAGTAGTCTATTCTCAATTGCACTGTTAGCTACCCCTCAGAAAATGTGCTAAACATCTCTCAAATCTTGACCTGTGGACAGCAGGTACTTCAGTCTCCTTGGAAGAGGCTGAATCACTCATCAGCATCCTCAACCATGTGTGCCTCATGACTCCCATGGGACATGCACACCTCCCTTGCCTCTACCAATTTTGCAGTGGCTTCTGCATCTCAGCACAGCCCTGGTCATGTCATTGCCTCCCTACTTCAATACTATCTGACATTGAGTAGTGGAGGGACACCCTGTCCAATGCCTGTGTCCTGCCTATCATCATCCTGCCTCCACCCCTACTGCACCAGATCTTTGTCAATGCATCAACCTCCTAGGGAAAGGCCTGGTATTGAATGGTCAATGGCTTGCTTGGTGCCTCCTGGATAGCTAGTGCACAGAGGGCAGAGACATTGGATGGGCAGAGATGGTGGCTGTTGACCTGGCAACTCAGGCCTGTGTTTCCTTCAGCCTGCATAATTGTCATGTCATCATCCATTCTGACAATACTGGCATCAGGCATCATTTGGGACTCTCTAAGCAGGCTGCTCATGGGGACCAGAACAGAACACCATCCTCTAACACATTGTTGACACCTTCCAGTTGCACAACCTCTGGGTTTCCACACATGAAAACTCAGTGGATGGATCTTCTCAAGGCATCTTCCTACTCTGCAAGTCCTTATTTGCCTTTCTGCCCCACATTCCATCATACATTGCTTGCTTTATAGATAAAGATGATATTCATCACAACTTGCCTGCATAACTCTGCAGCCTGCCCACTGTTGCTTGTCCATCTCAACCTTGCTTATACTTGCATGTTCTCACTATATTGATGCCTCTCATGCTAGATGGCCTTACTCATTCATATTGTTATTTACTCTTCAATTGCCTGTCACCAGTTTTCCTACTTGTATGCTTCATACTACCTTGCTTACCATAGACATACCTCACTGAGAACATAAGACATAAGCTTCTCACTGTTACTACTGCTTGACCTGTACCAGATATTTTACCTTTTGTGCCAATTCATGATGCAAGAGTTTACCACATGACATATATGACACATAACCCTTATCACATTACCTGCCTTTAGCTGCTTGCTATATCACATATGGCTTCAACTTCTTTGCAGTTTATGCTATCTAAGGGGCCTAGGAATCCTCCACAGCCAAGAGGTACAAAGCAGTGACAGAAGCCTTTTGGAAATACTGTGACCCCCTTCACATCCTGATTACCCTGCGCCTCCCTGCTTCTGAGAAATTACTCTGCACCTATACCCTCACTTTTGTGGGTAGAATGTCAGAAGCAGCAATCAACAACAAAATTCTGAGCATCAGAGCCTGGCACATCCAGCCAGGGGTGACCTGGTATGGAGGCACTGAGCTTAGATACCTCCTCAAAAGAGCTGAAAACCTATGCCCAACCAATTCCATATGACAACCAGGACCTCCTCTCACAATGGAAATGTTAGAGTACCTGGACAATAGGCTCAACTTTGACATTGCACTCCACATTTGCACATGGGCATGCCTTGCCACAGCCTTCTGGAGACAAATTTGTATGGGAGAACTCCTTCCCAGCCACAAATCTACCTTTGATGCAACTACTATCCCCAAATGGAAGGGCTTTGGGTTACCAAATGGCAAAGGTACATGCACCTTGCATCTTCCCTGAACAAAGAAGGGAGGTGCCTTGGGTGAACAGGTGGTCATCACAAACCAGCAGGATGCCTTTGATCCTATTTTGACTCTACAGAAACACTGCAAGACTTTCAGACCTCTCCATAATGACCCTATCACCTTATATTGGAGCAATGATGGAAAATATAAAGCTCTTACTCTACAGGTCATGCTCTCAATCATAAACCCTGTTTTGGTGGTGGGCAGCTTCTACCCCATCTCTGGCCATTGTATTTGTACAGGGGGTACCACAGCACTACTACTCAATGGTGTGCCCCCAGATGTTGCATGTATCACTGGACAATGGTCTTCTGATGCCTTCCTATGATACTGGAGATCTCTCAAACTCATTACTCCCATTTGTCTCAAATGCTGTACCCAAAACAATGGGATACAACATTGTCTTCCTTCTTATTCATTGACACAACAGTTTTCATAACTACCTTGTATCCTCTTCCTGTCTATATTCAATACATTTCATTCATATCCTCTTCCAGTTTACATCCAATACATTTCACTCTTTCCTCATCCTCCTCTTTCCGCTTTCCCTGATGGGATTGGGCTGCCTCCTGATTCCTTCTTGTGGTGCAGCAACCTTAGGCTCTGGCTGGGTGCCCTCCTTCTGTAGGCACTCGGGAGCCCGGCGTCCGCCTGGACACGCGACCCAGTAGATATGTGGCATGTAAATGAGATCAGTCTTGAAGAAGCATCGAACCACCCTTCTTCTTCGGTGCCAAGGTCGAGAGTGTGACTCCGGAGTAGCCGAAATACATGGGCCATATCTTGGTTGCCGATCTTGGCGGTGAAATCATATCTGGTTTAGAGAAATTGAACCGCGTAGCTCTCGCCTACCATACTCGCCTCTTTGCTCTTGCGTTGTCTTCGTTGTCTCTTCTCTCTCCTCCTCCCTCTCCATCCTCCTCCTCTGTTGAGTCCTCCTCTTTCTCCTCCGTTCTTCCCGTCCACTCTCTTTCTCTTCCCCACCTTTCGGCCACTGGGCATCTATGTCCTCTAGGTCTTCATCCTCGGTTGGTCGGGGGTTCATTTAGTGGGGTAGGCTGTCTATCGTGAGGACGCCGCATTTCTCCAGGAACTTCGTCATAGCTTCTAGTTCGTCCTTCGTGCCCATTACCATGCATAGGTGTAGCTCTTCGTCAGCCTCACGCAGTACGCCTCTCCACTCCTCGTACCATGGATATTCCTGGATGAGGTGCATCCTGGTCTGGTATCTCTTGCCGCAGGGGCAACATCTCGGCTCAGTGGGTTTTGGTTCCTTGAGATGCGTTTTTTGCAAGATCCTGCCTGATGGCTACGCCAGGTAGTACCCTTTTTCATGCTCCGAAAAATACTCTCAGTTTGGTTGCAAGGAAACTTTGCTTTCCTCAAAGAGGATTACTGGATTAGTATCATTCGACTCCTCGACACTCTTGGTGTTCCTTGGTCCGCAGCCCGACCTAGCCACCTGATGACAAGTGCCATGCAGCTGCTCCAAATCCATCCAATGGACACAATAGTACGGGGTGTCTGTTTTCATCAAGTACCTCGACTTCCATACGTGACCTTGGTAGGTCAAGCTTTAAGTAGCCTGACAATCGGACCCAATGGTCTAACTTCCTTTCAATCCCAAATGTCTCCTGTAGCTGTGCCAGGTATTGCCACCACCACTCAATCTAATATCACTTTTAAGCATCCGTTAGATTCTCTGACTCCCGACGAGGTGCGGTGGTCTATATTTTATTTGAGATATCGTTTTCATTCTTAGACCTTCATTATAAGATCGTTGCTGCTTCAATCGCTATTCGCCAATATGTTGCAGAGATGACCGACGCTAAGGCGATCAAATTCCTCACAATGTCTCTGATTCCGCCCCCGAAGAAAGTTGTCCTCGCCCACTTGGGTATCCCAACAAGCCCCGACACCAAACCAGAAACCCCGACGCCTATCATCCGACAAGCAGAAGCTGATGTGTGTATTTCGTTGCTCTATATCGAGTCCTGATATAATGTTCATTAAATATCATTGAAGTTCGTGGACGTTATAACTGGGTGCGTCCTTGTCCATTTCGTACCAGTTGTTCATGCAATAACGTCGATCCTGAACAGATGTTCATACAATGTCATCCTTTCTCATTCCGAATTGAAATGGAAGGTAGACATCGTCGAGAAACTTCCTCAAGAAGTCCATCCCCAAATATCGGCCGAGGAACTGATAGAGGCGGAAAGGATTGTGAGGAATAGCTCTGTGGTTCAGAAACTCGCCGCAGATGTTGGTCAGCGATGGTTCACACTTCTTACATGTATTCTATTCTCAATCCTTTCTTTAGGTATCGCTCCCCATCAAATATATTGTGATGGATGGTCTATTGGTTACGACGAGCGTTTCCCTCAACAACGTCGAATCTTGCAGGCTCTGGTTTATGCTAGGTTTTCCGAGCATGATCATCTGTATGCACACCCTCTTGTGCGTTTGCAGAATCACCCAATACCAGCATGTTCACTCATTTTATCGTAGGATTTCATGCCTATCCTTGATGCTAACACGGAGGAGGTCATCCAGATTGGTCAGTTCGCCCACCATATCAGAGCCTTAGTTCACCCCCTGACATTGGATAAGATTTCCCGCCAATGTACAAGTCTACCATCGATGGCCCTGTACTTTCTGTTTCTTCCACAGCACCTTCCGAACGTGGCGATGCTGATATTGCACTCGCGGCCTCCGGTCGCAAACGTATCCCTCCTCCCCTCAAAAATCAGAATTTCCTACCTGATCTGATGCTCGAGGATGACAAAGACTACAAATTCCGCGACGATCTCAAACCGCTTCATGTCGTTCAGCCCGAAGGAGTCTCATTCAAAATCAACGGTCATGAACTGGAATGGCAGAATTGGAAAATGCACGTCTGTATGGCGTATTTCAATTTAGAACAATCATCCACCTGCTGATGAGCACCCACAGCCTTTACACAGAGAGAAGGCATTGCTCTGTCCACTATAACATACAACGATCATGGAGAAATTCGACCGATTATCTACCGCCTGTCAGTGGCAGAAATGGTTGTGCCGTATGGCGCACCCGAACACCCTCATCCAAGGAAGTTTGCTTTCGATGCGTGAGTCGCCCCTTGGCAGTGTTATGGAGAACGACCAATGAATCTTAATGCAGAGGTGAATATGGTATGGGTGCCATGGCCAACGAACTTTCTCTTGGGTGTGACTGCCTCGGCCAGATCCATTACCTTGTAAGTAACAGGCTATGACGAGCGTCCACCTGACTCACTGTCGTGCCCTGTAGCCCGGTGCATTTGTTGCCCACAATGGAACTGCAACAATCATCAAGAATGCCATCTGCATCCATGAAGAGGATGCCGGAGTCCTGTGGAAACATGCCGATTACCGCCCCAACGGACGCTCGCACACAGTGCGTCGTCGTAGATTGGTTGTCAGCATGGTCTGCACATTGGCCAATTACGGTTAATCTTTACGTCGTACCTCTCCACTCCCATTTGCTAATACATTTTACGTTTCAGAATACATTTGGAATTACCATTTCTATCAAGACGGTAGTATCGAGTGCGAGATCCGTCTCACAGGTGTTTTGAATGTGTACGTTGCCGGTGAGAACGAACCTAGTCCTTACGGGACGATTGTCTCCCCCGGCATCAACGCACAGAGTCATCAACACCTTTTCTCCATTCGTGTCGACCCCATGATCGATGGGCTACAGAACTCCGTCATCGAGTCGGACATTGTCCCCCTCCCCGACGCTCCTACAGGTTCCACAGCAAACTTTTCCGGAAACGCTTTCATAGTCAAGGATACGGTTCTTAGCACCGAGGTGGGGCGTCCCTATTCATATGAGACGGAACGCCGCTGGAAAATCGTCAACACTGGTAGGCAACATTTTGCCAGTGGAAAGAATGTCGGTTATAGCATTGGCATGAAGGGTGGCGCAACGCCGTTGATGGCGCGTCCCGACAGCTGGGCTGCAAAGCGTGCGTCATTTGTTACGAAGGCACTATGGGTGCTCCGCGATGTTGAGGGTCCCAAAGGCGGGAGGATATGGCCAGCCGGCAACTATGTTCCTCAAACTAGATCTGAGCCGGAAGATTCGGTTGGCAGTTGGGCCAAGGGCGGGAAAAAAGTTGAAGATGAGGACATCGTCGTTTTTGTGACTGTTGGTGGGTGCATTTAGTAGGATATGGATTTCCGATGCTTAGCCCATTGTTTCAAGGAACTACGCATATCCCCAGGCCTGAGGACTGGCCTGTGTACGTGATCATCTAGTACCTTGTGATCCCTACGTATGAGTTAGCAACTGATCTATTTCTTGACAGCATGCCGGTCGAGCACCTGAGCGTCACACTGAAGCCGAATTCGTTCTTTAAGGAGAACCCTAGCATGGATGTACCAGGAACATTCGACGCCCACAGCGTAGCGGCCTTCGCCAATGCGAATGATGAGGCGACTCGCAGCCCCCACTCCAATGGAGAGAGCGAAAATAGCTGCCACTGGTACTGTGGTTAAAGTTGATTCTCTGAGCTGAAGATGATAGATACATCTTTTGTATAGTCAAGTCAACGACTTGACTGACCATCTATTTTTGTCATTGCATTCGTACTTGACACCATGTTGCTATGTTACTATATTTGATATCTACCTCTGCTAAATACATAGTTAAGGACACTTTCTAAGGAAGAGCCTCGATAGACTTAGCTATAAGTACAGGATGACCAAAAACGTCCATCATATAAGTCTGGCCAGCAAGAGATTATAACTACCCAATACAAACATTCACGTAATCCGACTATGGGTCGCTGACCTGGCAGGCAATGAGAGCAGCGGCGAAGGAGAGCGGGGCCTTTTGCAGGGAATTGACATCATTGACGATGACAGGTTCTGGTGCGAGGGTAGTTGGAGGTAGAATGAATGCTGAGGCGATCGCCGCACCGAATGGGCTGGATGCGTGAGCAGCTATTTGGATGGCGTTGGGCGACCGACGTGAATGCGGCAAGCGACAGTGTGAGAGCAGACAGGGTGTGATGGAGAGTGTGGAGAGTTGATCGGAGGGTGTTTATGGTGTGAATGTCCTTTGTGCGTAGCCTAAAACGCGCACAAGCGGCTCTGTCTGGGAGGCGTCGATGCGGGACGAGCGGGGCATCGTCGGGGGAGAGCAACTTGAGATACTACCTGCTGAGGGGTCAGGGTGGTCGCGGCGGTAGGCGTGGCTTAAAGGGGAAGCGGCTTGCAAGTCCTGTCCTTGCAGCGGCCGGAACGAGCAACCAACAGGCAACCACGGCCCAATTCCGCAATCGCGGGTGGGGGTTGTTGTTGTTGTTGGTGGTGGTGGTGTGGTGAGGTGCTACGATGGACTCATCCCTCTCCTGCCGATCGTTTCCTTGTCGCAAATAGCAGCTTTTCGCGAACAGTACGGATGAGTTTCCCGCTAGTTTCCTAATGGATGAGTCAGTAATATCTTATCGGGCGGATTCCTTCTACGACGAGTTCGAGATGCCGACAATCAGTCACCTGATGACAAACCGTTTCAAGAATCGTTTTGCTCCGAAAAATGGAAGCATCCACAAGCGTCTATCTTGTATCTTGTATCTCACCTTATATCTGGTGACCTATCAAGCTATCAAGTCCAGCTATAAGTAGTCTGGCAAATCGGACCCAATAGCCTAACTCCCTCTCAGCCCCACATGTCTCCTGCAGCTGTGCCAGGTACTGCCACCACCGCCCAATCTGATGTCAAGAAGGCTCCCGATGTTTTTAAGCATCCGTTAGACCCATTGACCCCCGACGAGGTGCGCCAACTTTGATACTGTTTGAGATAATCGTTTATCTCACCTATGATCATCGTAAGATCCTTGAGGCTTCCCTAGCCATACGCCATTATATCGCAGAGAAGACAGACGTCAAGGCGATTAAATTTATAACATTGTATCTTCTTCCGCCCCCGAAGAAAGTCGTCCTTGCCCACTTGGGCATTCCTACACGTCCTGGCGCCAAACCAGACGCACCGACGCCAATCACCAGGCAAGCGGAAGCTGATGTGTGTCCATCAATTTCATTATGTCCCGCACGGGATCTTGATCTTATTTATCGTTGTATGGATCATATAGTTTTTGGACGTTGTTAACGGGTATGTCCTTGTTCAACTTGTATTAGCAGACTACGGAGTAACCTCGGTCCTGGACAGATGCTCTTATAACGCCATCCTTTCCTATCGCGAATCCAAATGGTCAATCGAGACCTTGGAGAAGCTGCCTCAGGAGTTGCATTCTCAAATCTCGGTCGAGGAGCTGATCGACGCCGAGAAGGTTGTGAAGAATAGCCCTTTGGTCCAGAAATTAGCTGCCGATATTGGTCAGTACTGTCTCTATTAAGATCCCTCAACCAGATCCCATTCTTCCTTGCAGGCGTTGCTCCTGATCAAATATATTGCGACGGGTGGTCTATTGGATACGATGAGCGCTTCCCACAACAACGCCGCGTCCAGCAGGCTCTGGCATATGCTAGGTTTTCTGAACATGATAATCTGTATGCTCACCCCTTGGTACGTCTGCTAAACGGGTAATCGGTCAAGACGATTTGTTCACCACATCGTAGGATTTCATCCCTGTCCTTGACGCCAATACTGAGGAGGTCATTCACATTGGTATGTCCATCAGCAATCTGTGATCCTGATTGAGATTTTTTACATCTTTCAAGACTTCCCGCCGACGTACAAGGCAACACCAAGTGGGCCCGTCCTCTCTGTTCCTTCAACAGCTCCTCCTCCTTGCACAGACGCTGACGCTGCATTGGCCGCTTCCGGTCGGGAACGGATGCCTCCTCCTTTGAAGAACCAGAACTTCCTACCTGACTTAATCTTGGAGGACGACAAGGACTTTAAACTTCGAGACGACCTGAAGCCCCTTCATGTCGTTCAGCCTGAGGGTGTTTCTTTCAGGGTCAATGGTCATGAACTGGAATGGCAGAACTGGAAAATGCACATCGGTACGTTGATTCAGTCAAAAAGTCGCGCTAGTCAGTTAAGCTGTTCCCCAGCTTTTACTCAACGGGAAGGTATTGCTTTGTCAACTATAACCTATAATGACCACGGAGAGATCCGACCTATAATCTACCGTCTGTCGTTGGCGGAGATGGTCGTCCCATACGGCGCTCCAGAATATCCACATCCGAGGAAGTTCGCCTTTGATTCGTGAGCTTTTCCCTTTCATAAACCACACGGCTGTTCACTGGTTTCTTGTTGAAGCGGTGAATATGGTATGGGTACTATGGCTAATGAACTTTCGCTTGGGTGCGACTGCCTCGGTCAAATCCACTACCTTGTACGTATGCCCAATCTTGCCTGCGAATTCCTACCAATAAATCATGATCAATGTAGCCTGGCGCGTTCGTTGGCCACAATGGATCTGCCATGATCATCAAGAACGTCATTTGCATCCACGAAGAAGACGCGGGTGTCCTGTGGAAGCACACCGATTATCGCCCCAATGGACGTTCGCACACTGTTCGCCGTCGCAGACTGGTCGTTAGCATGGTCTGCACACTAGCAAATTATGGTACGCCTTTGTGCCATTGTGGTTAATCTCTCCTGCCATATTGACTGATAAATGTTCATTCAGAGTACATCTGGAATTATCACTTCTATCAAGACGGCAGCATTGAGTTCGAGATTCGTCTCACTGGAATTCTAAACGTGTACATCGCCGGAAAGGACGAACCCAGCCCATATGGAACAATCGTCTCCCCGGGCATCAATGCGCAGAATCACCAGCACCTCTTCTCCGTTCGCATCGATCCCATGATTGATGGTCTGCAGAACTCTGTCGTCGAGTCGGACATCATCCCTCTCCCAGAAGCACCCACCGGCTCTGCAGGGAACTTCGCAGGGAATGCTTTCTACGCCCAAGACACGGTCCTCAGCACCGAGGCTGGCCGCCCCCACTCATATGAGAAAGAACGTCGCTGGAACATCGTCAACAGTGCTAGGCAGCACTACGCCAGCGGTAACAACGTCGGTTATAGCATCGGAATG
>JABCKO010008067.1:0-17640 GCA_018855915.1 Tephrocybe sp. NHM501043
CACATTCACATTGATGCAAAGGCCATTAATTTCTGGTTGAATGGACAGAAGTTGTTTTGTGCTACAATCAATTCCAACAATACTGCCTTCTTGGATGGTTGCACTGCACTTATTTTGGAGTCTGCCAATCTTTCCAGTACACTTCCTCTTGATCTGAACCTCTGGCATCATCGGTTTGCACACTACAATTATGCAGATGTCAGGAAAATATTGTGATGTATTGATATCTCTGATAGAACAGTGGTCAGACACACAAGGATCGAGGATTCTTACATCCATTGGTGCTATCTATGCCTCTGTTTGTCTATGATATGAGGGTGGACACACAGACATGAGAGGGATCAGCAATCCGTACATGTGCTGCTGCTAGCACAAAGATTTCACACTGCTTATAGCCAGTCATTCACTGGTTGCACAGGGATCATTGTACACATAGCTACTTCATCCAACACTTTGATGTGCCTGATTCAAGGACACAGATCAGGGATCTGCACATGTCTGGTGGCCAGCTCAACAATTTCATTGATGGAGAGGGCACACACAGCGGGATTGATGATCTGCACATGGGTTGATTGGAACCATTCCCACATTAAGTAGATAATGAAATTTCAACGTTTGGACATGTCATAGTGTGGCGCGATGAATTTGGCATGATTCAACATTTCATAGATTTAAGTTCAACTCAAATGACAGTTTTCATGTGGATGGGGGAGCTATATTGAGTCAGATGGAAGATAGATTGTACTTTTTCAATAGTTAGAACTTGTGCAATGGAGGGGGAAACATGTTTTGACTGAGTTGGTGTTAAATAGTGATTTCCCACACATAATGGATTGTGCAACTCAATTGGACACCGCCATTTGATAGATATCAAAATTTCAGTCCTGGAAGTATACACAGTATAATATTCTATTAGTTAGATGTGTCGCAGGAAAATCCTCGATGAATTTATAATATCAAAACTTCAAATATAGTGCCTGAATATACAACAATCTCTGTGCTTCAGCTGAATGACAGTGATCAGCAGTAGCACATGAGCAGATCCCCAAACATTGCGTGATTGCTTCCAGTCTTGTATCGTAGACTTGTATCTGCAGCACATGCAAAGATCCCCAAACCTTGCATGTCTGGCCGCCCTCTATGATGATCCCCATTCCTCGGTCCTTTATTATTTATTGAAAGTGCAAAATACTACAGTTGTATTTCTATTCCTATCCTGATGTATAGAGACATGTAGCTGGAGCATATGCAAGGTTCCCCAAATGTTGCCTTTGTGATGCCTGTGCCTCACCTGTATGACCAGCTATCAATGAGCGGAGCTGGCACAAGCTAACATCATCACATGTGCAGCTTGTCGAACTATGTATGATTACTCAGACATTGGAGACTGGATGATCACTGTGCCTCAGCAGGTTGACAGGTAACACCATCACATGTATGCAGATTGTCGATTCTTGTGTGATTACTCAAGTCATGAAGTCAAAATGTAGAAATTAATGGCTCAACAATGGTGATTGCCATGCCTGCGCTGGTTGTTGGGCTAGCACAGGCTAGGACCATCACACATGCAGATTGTCAAACCCTGCATGTGTAATTACTTGGGCATTAGAGACAAGAACATTGGTGTGCCTCAGTTCATTCCCGCCTGTGTGATTACTCAGGTATGGGGACATCAAATGTAGAAATTAGTGGAGGTCAACATACAATGCTCGGTGTGCATCACTGGCTGGTATCCCACCACACAACCACCAATCACAATTGGGGCAATCATGAGTTAGGTTCAAAGCTCGAGATTCGAGATTCAAGGTTTGAGATTTGAGGTTCAAGGTTTGAAGTAAGTGCTTGCCATGCCATGGCTGGCTGGCTGCACACCACACCACTCATCCACCACTGTTAGGGCAATCAGGACTTAGCGCCATTGTTTAGAGGACATGCAGACAATCAGGCAGGACCTTATGGGTTAGTACATTCTATATAGATACATGTTTGCAGTGTTTCTCACATGTCTTCTCACTAAAATTGAGGCATTACAAGTGAGCTCAGGTAAAATTCTAGTGAAATAAAAATTTTGTATATATGAACAGATGAAACACAAGTTATGAAGCATGTTTAAATTCTAGTTACAGTATTACTTCTTGGTCTTCTTTTGGAATGGGTTCCAGGAAATTGGCGCCACTGGAGGTGCACCAAGTAGCCTAGCATCTTTGTCCTTGGAGTTTCTGAGAAAAGTGGCATGTCTTAGAACTGAAAGTGTATCAGTTAGTAAAGCCTTAGAGTATAATGACTAATTGACATACCAGGAGATGAGGACTGATGAGTTGAGGATCCATGCTCGCTACTCCTGGAAGATCCAGGAGTTTGTTTGGAAGATATTGGTGATGAAGATTGAGGAACAATAAATTGCCTTTGGTTAGGAATTAGGTTAAGATATGGCATGATGGAAGATACATGTTGGCTCATGTTGCTAGAATCCTTGATCTCCATAGCTCTGTGTAATTTAACCAGGTCAGAAGTGGGTGCAAATTTGGCTATGATCAGAGGTTAGTGACAATACGACCAATGTTGTAGAGAGACATACAAGAAATTGAGTCCTCCTGAGTGAGCTGGGAGAATAAAGCATGGTTCTGAGCCAGCCATTGTTGTTTGAGCATTGTCTTTGCCTTGGGACTGCCTGAATTGCAAAGTATGAGATAACAAGATAGATGATGGAAGTCAGATAGTACATACCTGGTGTAGGGTGATGAGCTACAAGACAAGGTGGCATCTTAAGGATTGATGAACTCTTCTGAAAGAAAGACAATCCTGAAAAGAAGGTTAAAGAAGAGTGACCAGGTCTGAAGCAATGATGTACCTGAGCCAGAGTCATCCATAAATACATCGGTGTCCACCGGGGGGAGAGGAGAAGCTGAGCCATGGTTATGAGAGGGGACAGCTCCATGATATTGGATGATGACTCACTGCAAGGATGATCATCCACTTCCATTGTATCATGGTATTGTCCAGTTGACGTGGAAGCACTATGGACCTGAAGTCTGGCAAGCTTATTTGCAGCAGCTGTTAGTTTAATAGTAGTTGTAGACCATGTTGCATTTTGAGATTTGCCATAGGTCTTGATAGGAGCCTTATGTGCCATCACTATAGCACAAGCAGAAGTAGTGATAGCAGTTGGAATTTCAACAGGAGCTGCTGGCACCATATCAACAGTGCCAGCTACAGCAGGGAACAAAGTGCCTGCAGTGGCAGGTGGGTTCTCAACAGAGGCAGCTGGTGCTACAAGGGCAGCATCAACTACAGCCATGTGTGAAGTAGTCGTTGTGGTACTGGCTTGGAGAGTCTTAGAACCAGAGTGGATGGGCTCAGTAGTCACCTCAAGGAGGGCTGGGATCAAAAGAAGTGGCTCAACAATCTTGCTGGTGGAAGCTTTAGGCTGGTTAGAGCACAATAAATAAATATGATTGCTTTGCTCACCCGTGCTGCTCTCTTTCTGAACGTTGTCATTCATATCACCAGCTACAACAAGGAACATGAACAAAACACACATGAATCTAGTAGGAAAAACTTACACTGGGTATTGATGGCAGTCTGCTGAGTGCTGATATTGATGACCTCCATGTTGTCTCCATGCCTCAACTTCTTCTTGGCCTTGGCTGCACCTGCTGCTTTATTTGCCTTGCGTGCCAATTTCTTCTCCTGGCATACACAATCCTTCACTTCAGAATCATCAGTCAAGGAAAAATCATTGTCACTGGTTGAGAAAGGTTGGCCCTCAAGAATGTTAAGGATTTCTAATGGTCTGTCAGTTAAATGAATTCAACACCAAAGGTGAAATTACTTGCCTCGACCTTTCTCCTTTTTGAGGAAGGCATCCATCATTGCCAATTTGCCTCTTACAAGTGCAGCAAGGTGGATGTCAGCACTGTCATCCATCAGGATGTGGTAGCAAATGACAACATAGAGCTGGCCCTGTTGATACGCTCAACCGCGGATCTGTTGTTCATCTTGAGCACTCCATGGTTGGTCCTTTGAATTCATCAGTATGTGTTGTCATTCTGTATGAAGCTTTGACTCACCAAGAATATTATTATGCATGCGACAGTGAGGTTCAAGCCAGTGGAACCTACAGATGAGATGTTCCTCTTTTGAAAAGAGGTCTGGCCATCAATATAGACATGTTTAATCCTGTATAGTGTGAGGATCTAGAACCACGTGAATAAATGCCCAAGAAATTCATTTCATGACTTACATTTTGTAAAAGGGGCCCAAGAGAAGGAAATTTCTGATATATGATAATTTTCTTGGTCTGCTTCACCTCTTCTCCTGAATGCAGCTCTGAAACAGGTGGATATTCAATGGCTCCATCTTTGAAAATCATGGGAGGAGCATTGTCTCATAAAAGCAGATGCTGTGCCATCCTGGCACAAGTGTCCATCTTCGTAGACTTGACATGCTCCCACTCTGAAAGTGTCATAAATGTCGGCACAGGATCCTCAAGATTGAGTCAAGCACAGCCAATACACTTCTTGTGCTCAGCATAGAAGTGTCATGAGACAACCTTGAGCACACCATTGCTTGCTGAGAGCCTGGGTAAGAAGACTGTTAGGATCTGACGTGGATAGATGGAAGGGGTAGATGTATGACTCTCTTTCAGTGTCGGCGTGTTCTTCAAAGATTTTTGCCTCCCACTCTGTCGCACAAACATAGACCATATGCTCCTTGTACATGGGGATCTGAATGAGCAGGTTCCCTAACCAGTCTAGAGATGCACCTGTTCAACGGAGAAGGAGACCCCCAAAGCAACCTTAAATCTGATGAGCAACAGCCTCCATTGTATTCAACTTAGCATCAGGGTCTTTGCCATTGGTTTTCCAGGTTGCGTTGAAGTTGTCACGTTCTTCTGCAAGCGCTTCTTTTGTAAAAAAGAATGGCTGGCCAATAAGGCAACCCATCCCACATAGATCCTACAAGATAAATTTATAAGCAACTCAATACCAGTGAGATAACAATTATACCTTGACCGAGGTTTGTAGAGGTGTTGCTGTCAGGATAAAATGTAGAGTTGATTTCTCCAGGACCAGAAGAGCAGATGAGTGTTTTGCTCCTATGTTGCGAAAGGCCTGAGCTTTGTCGAGGGTGACACTAAGGTACTCCATGCCATAAAGGGTGTTCTTTTCCTCAGTCTGAGAGTTTCTAACTTTTTGAGGATGCATCCATGGCAACTCTGAGGCTTTGGGCTTTACCCAACTATACAAGTCGCTGAAGTCCTTCTGCAATGCCTGAAGACTAGTCAGAATGTGAGGAAGTTCCAAAAGTAAGACACTAACTGAATGCAATGCGAGGATGATACGCTTAAAAGGAGGATGAAAGGAGGAATAGTAGGGCTCCTGTGGATGCCAGAAGGCTTTGTGTTGTGGCCGCCCAGAGCCATAGTGGAGGATCTCGAAGGAGTGACCCTTGAAAGCAACCTTGAGCTCCTGGTCCCATTAAGCAAGGAGTGTTCCAGGGACAAGTATGAGATGGGGCCAATCGGGCACTTCAGCATATTCCCTGAGGTAAGGGGTGGGTTCTGTGGTGTGGCAGAGTCAGTGGAGACACAAGGGGTACTGCCAAAATTACACATATGGATAATTGGCTGAAGAATCTGTCTCCTCATCTGTTGTTCCTGAGTTTCAGAGATAAATGCAATGGTCCCAGCTGACTGGAATGTCTTACCAAGTCTGACATCATCTGTTATGAGTGCGCCCCTGCTCAATTTAGTTGGCTCAGAGAAAAAAACCATTCATGCAATAGCAGAGATACCAGCAAGCTGATGCCAATGGAGAAGGAGTGGCACCATGTCAGGGTTCCTTTTGGCAGCAGGGCTGAAGAGAGCATCAGCCTTGCTCCTCTCAATCCAAGATGTAAGCCTGCCACAATGACGGTAGAGATTGAACAAGAGTGGGTTGCCATTGGGGAAAGCAAGCAAAAGCGCCAGCTCCTGAGGAGACTTTTTGCACTCAAGCTCAACCCCAGGATCTCCACCATTGGATGTCAAGGAAAGAGAGACATTGATTGTCTTCACCTGGTCTTGGAGTGGCTCATCCAACATGGGCATTGCAAACGACTCGTTATAGAGATTAATGACTTTGTCAAAATCCTCCTGAGTTGCCAGGGACTTCAGGGCTGCTGTCAAGACATGTATTGGGGCTGAGTTGAGGTTGTAAGTATCTGCACATAGTGTTAGAGTAGTATACTTACCAGTAACAGAAGCACTATTAGGCTCTGTGACTCAACCCAGTGGGACCATCATGTTGCGCAGTTCCTCCTTGAGGCCTTGTATCTTGGTCATCATGGCACCTTTGAGCTTCAGTGAGTCAGCGAGTGCCTTCCAGCACCCAACACAAACAATCAGACTCTGTAAAGTCTTCTTGGTGATGTGGTTTCAATCAAGAGCTAATGAATGTATATATCAGCTGTTGAATGAGACAAGGAAAGAAATGTACTAATCTTTAAGCGAGTCGTTGACATCTTTCTCCATCTTCTCGAGATGGGTCTTTGTTCATCCAAGCTGGGCATTGAGGTTTATCCAGGTCCTTTGGATAAGTGCCATGGTAGTGATATGCAACCTTCCAATCATGTGCCCATTGGAATCGAGCACCTCTGGCCCAAAGAGCGCTGTGGCAATGGGGTCAATAGCGACAGGTACCCATACTCGCCCATCTGGACATGTCAAATTCAATGGCAAGTCAGGGGTGTCTGACCTTTCAGCCTGGATAATGATGATGGGATGGAGGTTCTCCTCACACAGCACAGTGGCAATGCGAGAGTGAATATTGCCAAATTTCCAGACATGTAGGACGAAGTTGCACCAAAGCTCATGCCCAGGGATTTGTTCTGCATTCAACCAAGCTGCTGAGAACTTGATTTTGTCATCTTCAGAGGGTTGCTGCTTATACCTATCAAGATAGCTTTTAATGGCCTTCTAGTCAGATTCAGCCCACATAGAAGGGTGCTCTCCAGATTCAGCAAAGAGATGGTGAGGGACACTAGAAATTTGTTGGAATAGTGCATGTCAATGTTGTGAATCATCTGTGCCAAGGCACTATGGACAGTATGTGAGGGCATGATGGTGCGGATGAGGCCAGGTGCTGGAACTACGAAGTTTTGATCCAACTTTTAAGGTGCTCAGAGGATGGGGAACAAAATTTTAATTCAAAATACTGATTCTACATGTACATCTGTAGGAGATGATGAAAGGAGATCAACCTCTAAAAGGATAAGTCAGTGCTGATCTTAGGATATTGATAACACCATGCTTACCAGCGACAACCCTAAGATTTCAAACAATCTAGACATAGACATGTATTAAGACTGGTAAATACTCAGGTAGATGGATACATACAGTGACTTAAGGATCTCTTCATGAGAATCTGTTATTAGAATGGCGTGCAGTGGCAATATACTGGGCACAGACAGCAGTGGAGAGAAGCACATCATTTAGCTGCAGCAATTGTTTCAGGGTTGTATGAGTTAGGTAAATACTCACAATAGATGTGTGCTGTTGAACTAGGCCATTCAAGGCAGTGGTGAAGGCCATGAGGATCAAGAAGCTGACCTTAAAGGGTGTCGTATCCATACAAAGAGACCTTGAGGTGACCACAGGCAGTATAACTCCTTGTGGATGTACCAGCATGAGTATAACTCAGTGCAGGGAAGACCATGGGTGTGTAACAAGGGGCTTGAGGATTGTCGAGCGGTGGAGAGGGAAAGATGAGCAAGGAGTGAGGGTTAGCAACAATACAAGGTGGTGGGCTTGAAACAATTTGCAAGGCATTGTTTGGTTGACCTTTGATGTCAAACAATCTAAATGTGAAACAATAAAACAACATTGGTTGTCGACCACCACCGCCAACTATCCTCTATACTCCACCACACTTCCAATTGACCCTGAGGTCACCAGAATTCATTCCACCTCTCAACTGCACAGAGGCAAATTTCTGTTCCTAGCCACATTGAGTTATACTCATGTGGCTCTTTGTTTGTTCTCCTATGCTTTGAGTTATACTCCTCCATGTTTAGTCTTAGAAGGGTCTTTCAGCACTGATTGTTGCTGGCGCTGCCTTAGAAGCATGCAGATATTAGTTTGAAACTGCAGAGATGGTACCGTTGCTATTCGCTCTCTGCCTTGTGAATATTGGCCCTTGCTACTATTTCTTGACAATCTGCAATTGTTGATGCTCTTGTGCTTTGTTCCTGTTGCAATATTTGTGGTTGGCTCATAACAAATTTTTTCACCAGTCAATGGAACTGTTTATTCTAATTTAGTTGTAATATTTAGCACTTCTTCAATGTATTACATGAAATCTAACTCCTCCAGGATTATTACAAGGTATCCAGACATTCACAATTATTGAGCTCCACTACTGCCAACCAACCCTTACTATTCTCCTGGTAGAACTCTGTGTGGCCAGGATTTTGGTTCTTATTACCCATAACCCATTTGCTGGACTCAACTGCAAGGACTAATTGTTCCTACAAATGAGGATCATTGTATATCTCCTGTCCAGCTGCCTATTATCTCCTTCAGCACAATGCACCTGTCAACACTATTGCCCTCATACGTATTTTTACTGTCAATATATTTTCTCACCATATTTTTCCACTGCCACATGCCTGAGCACAGGGATCCTTTCCCCATATGTTCAATTCATTTTGCTGCTACTTTCCGTACAATGCATAGTGTTCATTAAGAATGATGATCTCCATGCATTTACACCTACTGGACCTTTTTGCTGCCGCTTGCTCCAAAATTCTCACATCCCTGCACTGATGGATGATAAACCTTGTTTTGACTAGCTGTGAATATGACAGGCACCATCAAGGAGTATCTTACTCTCATATTGTTTTGAGTACGATTCTAACCCTAGATTTGAATCGTCATATGCTAGGAACCCTCACCCTAACTCTCATCCTAAATTCTCTTACAATAAGGACCTTCCCCCTACTCCCCTCCATCACTGCCTTCCCAACAAACCTCATTCTGAATAGCCTTGTGGACACCCTAAGTAAGTATATCCTTATTCACTTGTAGCCTTCACTGACCATTTAGCCTCTGCAGCAGAACTCATTAGATTCATAGAGAGTTATTCTCTTATGTCAATAACCTCCCTGCCCTTGTTAGATATGTAGAGAGTTAAACTCTTACATTGATCTCTCTCGCTGCCTCCCCACCCATGGAAGCTGATGATATGGAACACATCACCATAACAGAGTTCTGCCAGATTGCTGATGGCCTCTATAAAGAGGATGACCAGAGTGATTTTATGCATTTCATACTCTCTGGCCATCTTCCTGACAATGCCCAGACCATTGTAGATCCATTTGGTGACCATGATGAACACGACCAGTACAGAGTTACTCATGACTTTGATTTGGTTATTGGCCTCGAATCGGACCTTGATGCTATCACATCAGCTATAACTATGTATCCAATCCCCAAGAGAGAAGACACGCTCTTCTGCAGCATTCACCTCACTGCACACTTTGAAAAGTCCACGGTAAGTATCTCCTTATTCTTTTTTGTTGAACTGTTGCCTACTACATCCTTTTCAGGGAGGTTTTGAGGCGCCGATCCACAAGGTTCCTAATCTTTGCATTGGAAAGTGGAATGTACACAACTCCATCTGGGTCCTCATTCCTGAACTCTGGGACAAAGATCAAAATTTGCCCTTCCTCACTCAGAAAGAGCTAAAATTATTCTATGAGAAGGGTCTCCGTCTGGCCATTATCAATTTGTTAGGGGCTCAGGCTACCAAGTGGCCTCCTGACTACATCTCAGAGATGTTTTGAGCCTGTGACCACCTTGGTTGCTTGGGCTTTGTTACAAAGATCCTTTGTGAGGACCTTGTTGGCTAACTTGGCTTCTGTATTTGTGAATCTCTTGCTGAGAACAGTTTGAGCTGGGTCATGGGGCTCATTTTCCTTATCCAAATCCGTGGTGTGAAACACTCCAGCACACATACCATGACGCCTCAAAATGCTAGCAAGGCTTTTCGCACCTTTCTTTATGACAACAGTCTCTGCCATCACACCATCACTCAATCTGATGGCAAATGGTGGATTGACGTTGGCCTTGAGGTCATGTCCGACAAGGGCAATTGTCTAGCATGGAGAACCAACTCACACCACCATATTATCCAGAGCTTATGTTGTCTCACAGATCATGTTGCGCAGCATATTACATCCCCAGGCAGCAGCAAGTATACCTGCAACATGGCTTCTCACCTTCCTGGAGTTTTGGGTTGCAGAATCTCCCCCGGTCCTCGAGCTTGTGGCAAGTTCATCACCTGGTACTTGCAAATGTATATGACTGACAAGTCAGTCACTTACAAGATCAAAGGTTCTCATTATGGAAAGTTTTTGACCTGTCAAGAGGTCCTCAAGGGTAAGGCCCCTGCCTTCCTTCACAGCTTCTACACCCTGTATACCACTGCTAGGCAAGAGGTCTTCTCCCTAGCCCATGTTAAACTCCGTGTTCCTATTGAACATGCCACCACAGTCTTGATGGACATCAACGATCAATTGTTACGCCATTCAATCCTATCCATTCCCAAAGATGCTTGGTGGTATGACCTTCATTTCATGCTTTGCTATATATCTGACTGTTGTTGTCAAGGAATCTTTGAGCGTGGCACTGCCTAGCCATGAAACTTGTCCTCAAGTGGCAAACTGAGGGTCCTCCCTGCCACTGCGCTTCAAGACATGCTCTGTTACTCACAGCCTTGCTAGTGTAGCTGGCCAACGGCCTCCATTCTGCACCTGACAAAGGCGCATCAGGCAAGAAGTTGATGATGTGTGCCCTGCCACACGTTGATTGCATGGGGGCTGATCCTGATATTTTGGTATTTGGCACCCCCACTAGAGACAACGACATCGACTCACAGGCAGACACAGACTCTGATGACAAGCACCTTCCCCATGAACACCACTGTTGCAATGCCACAACTCTTCCTGCATATCCTTATGGTATGCTTTTCTTCTGGACAATTTGTGTTGGGCAGGAGTATCCTGTTCCACAGTTCTCCAATCTCCAAGTAATCAACAGCACCCTGGATGACGACTCATTCAAATTTTTCTTTGGGACTACCATGGATGATGTTGAGACTGAGTTCTTCCATGCCATTGCCATTCAGGCAGCCTACCCAACCAGAGGCCCAAATAAACATTGCAGGACTACTGCATACTACAACTGGGGTCAGGATTCAGAAGAGACAGACTTTCAACTTGCTGCGCAAGGAATACAACTGGAGCCTATTCCTCACAACAAAGGCTCTGACTTGGAGTCTGACCTGGAAGATAGGGTACTCAGGGATGATTCCTTTGCTTGTGGCATAGATTCTGTGCTCACAGAGCTCTATTGGCAGACCCTCATAGACTTTACAGTGAAAGCTCCCAATCCCAGAGGGTCTGCTTGTGCAGGGTACTGTGTCATACCAGTGGCTGATCGCTCCACTGTCACTGAGGCCACATACCAGAACCATGTGCTGTCTGACTACTTCAGGGACTGTCAGTACAAGATTGCTACTGCTGTGGAGTGGTCTAAGGCATTTGATGCACTTTTCCCTCCAAAAGGAGTGGACAAGAGAGGGATGGTAAAGAACTATGGCCAGTTCTGGTATTATGCGATGTGGATGAAGCTTTGTCTAGAGACAATGTCTGAAGAGACGTTCAAGTTATTTTGTGGGGCTCTCAGGCTCAAATTCAACAAGCTCTACTGGATTCCAGCTGCCAAGACAGATCAAATCTGGGCCACCAAGCCCAATAGCAACTACAGGAAGCTGTCGGGCCTCCCAACTGATGCACCTTCTCTGCAGATCTTTATTAATCCTCTCATTGTGACTCGTCCTCAGTGGAATAGTGAATAGTGAATATATATCTGTCCATTTATAACCTGTAATATCCCTACCTATACAATATAATTTGTACGATCCCTTGCCCACCACATTTATAATTTATCACTGATTTATTTATGACCACTTCAACTTCAAGGTGACCATCAAATGCCAAGTGGGCGCCGAGATATTAAGAATTCTGTCTTGAAGTTCAGCGTTCCTCACTTACTTGCCCCACATGGAGTTGAACTCCTGCCTCAAAGCCCAACAATCCTCAGATACCCATCTCACAGTGAATTACAGCAAGAAGACCCCCCAAAAAATAACATGAGAAATCAAGTGGGAGTAGGGAGCCGCAGGAAGCGTAGTCCAATAGATTGAATCAAGATGTCTTAGCTGCATATTACAGCCAAAAAGCGGTTCAAGTAGAGCTCCACATAGACTGACAGAAAATGAGCCTATGAAGAGCAAGAGTTGAACTCTATGCTCAAATGAAGTGCAACTACTTTAAAGATCTCAAAGTAGATGTTCAGAGCACGCAGAGTATCAAAAGGTAGTGGGGTGATACTCTTCACAAATTGAAAGCGGACCAAATGAGTGAAAGGCCTCACAGTGAGCAAGGAGAATGTATGAGTTGAAGCTAAATTTTGAGATGAGCAATACATTCATTTGAAACCTGTAAAGAGCAGGGTTGATGTAATATTTTGGATATCTCATCAGCATGTCATATCCACCAAGGTGGACCTGAATTCCCACAAACAAGTGTTACGACTTATCACTATTTATGCGCTATTCAGCTTCACTCACCTTTGTACCTATTGTGATACTTTTGTAAGCTAGGACTTGTAGTAAAACAATGAACATAATTAAAAAGAGGACAGATTAATATGTATTTATTGACGTGAAGGCCAACGCCCATAATCTGTGTTAGCTCCCCAGCCAGGAGGCTTTTCCTTCAATAACTCTAAGCTAATCCTGGGGCAGAACAGGATGGTGCTAATTTGGCCTGGGGTTAGATTATCTCCTGGAGCCATCAATTTAGGCATCCATTGACTGACAGCGTGGAAGATGTACCAGGCTTCAAAGATGCACAGGTCACCAGGTCCATACCTTTAATCAATGAGCAAAGGGTCTCACAAAGAGAGACAACTCACGTTAATTTTGCCCTCAACTGAGGGACGACCATCTTCCCCTTCCCTGTATAAACCCATGGGAAAGCTTACAGTGGGACCTTTGTCATCATTGTCGAGGTGTAAATGTGTCTGCAGCTTATAGACTATAGCTCGACCCAACCAAGGTCCAGGATCCTGCTCCATCCAGATGCCTGCATCAAATGTGGTCTTATACTCTTTGTATGTGTCTGGGTACAGGACTTCAAAGATTGCTGCTATGCAGCAAACAATTGTTGAGGTCTCATCTAAGTAGCAGCTGGTGCCTGCAATGCCTACCCCACTTCCCATCAGGTTGTGGAATATGTAAAGGCCCTGTTCAAATAGTCAACTAAGAATGAAACTAGGGGCAATGAAACTCATCCCATTTGCCTGGTTTTGTTGGATCCACGAATGGACCAGGTGGTATACGCCGCAGCACTCCTGCTGCTCCTAGTGCTCTTCCACTACCTCATTGTTGCGATCAACCCTGGCTGAGACTGTATAGCACATGACGCATGGATTGACAGATTCCAGGAGGTGTTGCTTGTCCTTGAGGGGGAAAACGGGCTGGGCAGATGCGGTGTAGCATTGTGTTACCTCCCAAAGCTTTTGACACTGTTCTAGCTGGTGTTCTATGTCATAAGTTGTTTGCCACTAATGATTGAGTTGAGATACTCACTGTCAACCCATTATGAATGATCCTCGTGCCATCTTCCCTCATGCGCTCCAAATCTTCTATGGTTTGGCCTACATTTTGCATTGACCAGCTCAGTGTCTGAACATCAACCGTGGTCATGCCAAGGAAAGAACTTTAAAGTTATATTGGGCTCACCTCTGGTACAGATTTACGCAACAGTCAGTAAGCCAGGTAGAACATGAGAGGTTTCCCATTCTTGTTGACCCATCAGGCAGACATTGCCTGGATAGGATACTTGGTATTAAGGAGCTGCTTGTAGATATCTTCCACTGATGCCTGTGCCACACTGGGTATAAGATCATCAATAGATATTGGGACCTTGAAGATGTCCGCATATTGGAGAAAGTGAATTGCACTTTGTTAAGCATGCCTGACCATTTGAGCCTGAAGGCTCTGTGTACTCCGCTTTCTTGGGCCCCTGGCCACGAGTTCATCCATGAAATTGTTGAGGTTAGGCTGTGGAACCTTATTGCTGGAAAGTAGTTTCTGTTCTTGGACGTGAGCTAGCTACATCTGTGGTTAATCACGAAGCTGACTTACTGGTAATGATTTCCTCAATTCGGCAATGGTTGGCAGTCACTGCAGAATGAGGTCAGGAGGTGGGTGAGATATAAAGGGTTAGAGTATGCACTTTTCTCTTGCTACCGTTGGTGGCCATAATGAATGAGTAGATATGACTATTCAAGTTTGAAGATCACAGTGGGGGCTCAAGAGGCGATGGGAACTCAAAACCATCAGAGAATTTACCCAGTTTGAGGTGATGATCAAAGGCGCAGAGGACGCCAAGAATGGGTGGAGCAGAATAAGTTTGCAGAGCAGAATAAGTTAGCGTGATTTATTCGACAAATGGTTACATAAATTTTACAACACCTTTCGTTCTTTCCACGGTACCCCATACTCATTGGCACATGGCAATTGCTGTGTGATTGATTGTTTGAAACATTGTAAGCTTAAGTATAGCAAATTTGGAGGCTGTCTGCTCACCCCACCCCAGAACACCAAGGCATCTTCAATGGAGCCTGACTCCTCTGCCTGCTCACCCCCTGCTGTGCTGATGTTGGCGGAGGTACTTTCTTTATGCAACGACAACCGCTTACAATGACTCAACTCCTCGTCACTAGCTGCTCCTCCCAACGTTTGCCTGTTCCTCTCCCACTTGTCTTGCACAGAGTCTAACTCCCTTGCACCATCAAGCTTCAAAGCTCGCCAATCCTCATTGCACAGGGGATTTGACTTTAGCACATTCTCATCTTGCTATGTCTTCTACAGCTTGTTTGCAGTACGCTTGGGTCCTGGGGGGTTTATGTGCCATTTCTGCCTTGACAACTTGTTGTCTGGCATAGTTGGATCTACCATCCTGAGGTGGCACAACTTAAGTGGGTTTCAGGGCCATCTTCCTTAACAGTCAAATGCTGCAAGAAGCATCATTGGGGGGATGAGGGTTGCATGCTGCAAGAAGTGTCTCCCTCTCAATTCTGAGGGGATTTACACACTATTTCTGCCTCGACAACTTGTGGTCTGGGAGAGTTGGATCTAGGATCCCAAGGTGGCACTACTTAAGTAGGTTCCGGGGCCATCTTCCTTGACAGTCGAGTACTGTGAGAAGCATCGTCAGGGAGATGAGGGTTGCATGCTGTAAGAAGCACCTCCCTTTTGAATCTGGGAGACATGCGCATCGACCCAGCCTAGGCAATTAGTTGTCTTAGGTCAGTTGGTTTTGTAGGCATGGCTTTAGCTTCATCTTCCTCCACTTTCGGCTTGTCAATTAAGATGGCCCTGCAATCATCAAACCGGCCTGCATTGGGTTCAACTCATGCATTTACAATGCCCGACTTCCAAGAACCATGCTGAGTTCATCTCATGCGCCTCATCTTAAGACCGTTGAACTGGAAGAGGCTGGTAGAGTAGGCGTACTGGAAGATTTAGAAAAAAAGGCAGAGGTTGGAGTTGGGAATCGGTGAGCTGACTTGGGCACAGGTGGAACATTTGTCATCAGGAAGAATGACAATCCTGGAGGACCTAGGTGGGTTCATTTCACTCGAGCCAGTGGTACATGCTGAGGCAACCTTACAGGCATTGCAGCAGAGTGATAGAGGTTGAGAAAAGTGGCAAATAATATCTCAAAATCTAGGAGTAGTCTACAGCCAAGTGAAGCACCCCGATGCAATTAAACCACGGGGAGTATTGGAGTTGAAGAAGGAGCGAGTTGAACTTGAAACTCCAGTGAGTCAACCAGTTGTAGCATGCCAATTGTGGGTGGGAACTAATGGCAAATGATGCTGCATGCCTCGGTTGACCCTTGCCAAAGGCAAAGACATGGTAAGAGTTGAGGGCTCATGAGCAAACTGGCCTGCAGTGTGAGTAAAACTCATTACTAGTTGAAAGCGTTGTTGAGTTAAAGTACAATAATCTTGCGTCGAGATATCAAGGGCACGTGTCCAAAGCAGCCTATAGTGTGAGTAAAACTCATCACTAGTTGAAATCAAGAGATGCGGCGATGAGCATGAGTAAACTCAGTGCTCGAAACCAGTGAGCATAAGAGTTAAGGCTAGACTTGGTCGAGTTGGTGACCAGATGGAGCTTGAAAAACTTGCCAAATTGAGAGTTGTTTTTGTTTTGATTGACTTCCTCTTTTGTCACTTCCACCGCAACCACTGCTACTGCTCAATTACATCAACCGCAGACGATCGCCAAATGGTGGGCTCCCAGAGTTGCAGCCTTCCCCTCCGTAACCTCCATGCAGCCAATAATTGAAGAGTTTTACTCTCTCTTGTACATCGTTTGGCCTTCGAATGCCTTCAAGGCCACCACCACCACCTCTATCTTTTGACATACTATGTAGAGGAGTCCCGCCCTTTAGTACTCATCTTCGGGCCCTCAAGACTGCGTTGGAAAACTGACTGAGTTTACTCACAGTTCTCTCTCATATTTGTTACCCCATGTGTACACCTCCACCCCAGGCTTCTTTCAACACCCCGCATTGAGAAGTTCTATGGTTTGCTACCCATCCCCAGACCTTAGGACCAAGTTTGAAACCGACTGAGTTTACTCACAGTTCTTGTCCCTAATTCTCTGCTCCGGCCCCCAATCTCCCTTGAACCTTCACAACAACCTGCTGTTCTCTCATGAAATATGTCCAGTGGGGTAAGTTTCTCCAGGTTGTGGGACTTGTCTTGGGATTCTTGACCTGTGCCTTTAGCCCTAGCCTTCTCATCCCAAGGTACCCTATGCTAATCTGAATACCAAGACCAATGCGGTAAGTTTTCTGCACCATTGTTTAACTTTTTGTTGCTTAATATGTATACGTAGAACTTGTCTTCTTACTGTGGTGGTATTTGCAGTGCTATTAAACAGATGTCCCAATCCGTAAGTCTTTCGCTGTCTTTTACGACTGCTGGAGCTTGATAGGTACTATCCTAGGACCCCACTTTCACCCAGCATCTAACGCTCATGATTTACAGATTCTGGGGAATTGTTGCATCATTTGCGCCCAGGCAATTTGTTGTTTTCTGAATTACTTTCAGTAGCATGCATCATTGCCAACTTCAAACTGCAGCTACCTGTTCCCTTCAATGGAGCTATAGCCACCATTGGTGATCGGCGAGTGTTTCTATTGTACATCTCAGTCAATATAACTCTGTTAGAAAAGCATCCAAAGACACTATTCTGATCACTATCTCATTCCACACAAGTCCTAACTCCATTTGACAGTTCCCATCTGTCACCCAGCTGTCAATCTGTCAATCTGTCATCCAGCTGTCATTCAGCTGTCCATCTGTCAAACTCTCTTATTGTTCTTATTGTCTTACAACTCTTATTGTTCTTTGACATATATATAGTGTAGCTAGTTCTTCCTGAAGTCCCCAGTTTCTAACTCAGGACTTCAGGTCAGTAGCATAGTCTTATTTCAATCAAACCAGTTTCT
>JABCKO010008068.1:0-17526 GCA_018855915.1 Tephrocybe sp. NHM501043
ATGGAGATGATCCAAATGTGTCCAGTCTGCCAATTCTTGACTTGGCTGATTTTTTGGCTTCTCTTGGTGCTTTGGCCGAATCCGAGGACATAATGTCTCTTGATGCACGCGTTAATGTGGCTTCCTTATTTGCAGATCTTGCAGCCCATGCTCAAGAGGGAATTCAAGAACATCTTCGTGCAGTGGCAGATAGCTGTGCAAAGAAGATTTATGAACAGCTGAAGTACCGATTTGTGTATGTAAACCTTCTTCCTTTTAAGTAGTACAAGTCCATCTAAATCGACGATGTTTTTCCGCCGTCGGTGATTTCCGGCATCATCTGATGCGGACAATCTGCTGGGTGAATAGCATTCATTATTTTTCAAGGAAAACGGTAGCCATCATCATGGCCTGATGTGAGTAGATCACGAGATTAAATTAGTTGAACACATCAATTCAGCATTATGCCCAGGTGCAGCAAATAGGCTTCTGGGTTTTTCACACACTACGTTCTTAATTCAATCCCCCATGAGGCCAGTTTTCCATAAAGCCTCCCGTGGACCTACATCAATGGAAGTCGATGCACCACGGTCTTCATCCAAGTCACCACGCTGAGATGCTTATTAACAGCTTTCGTTCTTGTACATAGTACACCATCCCACCTCAAACTTCGTATCTGGCCAATGTCTACCACCACAGGAAAGATCGACTTCCACTACCAGGGTGCCACCTACCAGACATGGTACAAGCTTGTTGGGAACCTTCACACCATGAAACCAGATGTGCGCCCACTCGTCACTCTACACGGTGGCCCTGGCGTAGCGCACAACTACTTGAGCCCGCACATTGACCTCGTTGCATCCTATGGGATCCCCGTTATCCTCTACGACCAGATCGGCATTGGTCAGTCCTCCCATCGCAGAGATGCGCCTAAGGAGTTCTGGACAGTCGAGCTCTTCATAGACGAACTTGAGAACCTCCTTAATCACTTAGGTATCAGCGGAGACTACGATCTCCTTGGGCAATCGTGGGGCGGGATGCTCGCCGCGAATTTCGTTACGGCAAGGCAGCCTCAAGGCCTGAAGCACCTCATCATCGCGGATTCGCCAGCGGACATGAAGCTTTGGGAGGAGGCTGCTGCCGGCCTCGTCGCGCAGATGCCGCAGGACGTACGAGACGCAATCAAGAAGCATGAAGAGGCTGGGACGACGGGTAATCCAGAATACCAAGAGGCAACGTGGAAGTTTTATAAAAAGCATTTGTGCAGGTTGGAGACCTGGCCCGACGATCTGAACGCATCGTTCGCGGCCATGACGGAGGACCCAACTGTGTATTCCACCATGTGAGTTCGGACAGTTTGATGGGCACAAATTCTTTCACCAATGGTTGACGATATGTTGGTGATATCTAGGGAAGGTCCCTCCGAATTCACGATCACGGGCACGCTGAAAACATGGAGCATCATTGACTCTTTGCATACAATCAAGGTCTCCACGTTGTTGATAAACTCGGTCTATGATGAGGCACAAGATGTCTGTGTGGTGCCGTTCTTCAACAAAATCCCGAAGGTGAAATGGGTACAATTCGCGAACAGTTCCCACACGCCTTTCTTTGAGGAGCGCGAGAGGTACATGAAGGTGGTGGGAGACTTCTTGACTCAAGTTTGAATGGAGTTCGGCTTCCTTCCTTTAAAATTGTTGCGAGTATGATATCGTCGTTCAAATTTGTTTTCTCAAAGAGAAACAAGCTATAGGCCTAGTATCCTGACTAGGACTGAGTAATCAGGTGCCCGTAGCCATAATAATCGAACTCACTCAATTCGGTGAAAGACTTGAGCCGATGGTGGGCTCAACATCACAGTGGTTATCGGTGTCAAACCGCGGGAAGAAAGCATTAAAGGATGTAATACATATCCAAGAGTTTAAAACCCTTATAAGCATGTAGCACTGCATTATAGTCTGAGTTTTTGAAGTAAATCGTCAAAATCGTCATGAGGCCAGCCCAATCCTCGCATCTAAGGTTGTGGAGTGAGGGCAGGTCCTGTCCTTCTACACCCCAGCTAGTAGTGCACTGAATGGCCCTTGACATTCATCTGACACTTTATGCAATCAGCGCGTGGGCCCATCGTAAAACGCTGCTTCTTTGGAGAGACGAAAGACCCCATGGGCGATGCTATGAGCATGGTGCTGCAACCGGGAAGGGTATCTATGGGGGGTGATGGCCGTGTCGGTATCTGGGTTTGTGCTTGCACGGGTAACGCATCGATGTAGTCTGGGATTGATGATGACGCGATTGACGGAGTAGGGGGAAGAACAGTCACCAGTGGACCAGAAGGAGTGGATGCTGAGGAAGTCGCAGAGTGTGGTGTATGTTGCTGCTGTTGCTTGAAGACGGCTGCATGCGCGAAATTCATTTGGGATGTTTGTATTGCAGGAAGATCTGGTCGTAGGGCAGAGAGAACAGAGGGGTCATCCAAGATCGTGTCAGTTGCGTCGTCTGCATCCATGTTCTGCAAGTCATAAAGCAAAAAAAAGGAGTGACATCTCAGTATACACTATTCTTCGATTCGGAATTTCGAGAACAGAGGCGTAACAGAAGAGCTACACACCATATCTTCGTCTTTGTCTTCCGGCAGTCCAAAATCACAAACGTTGGGACTGTCTATAGTCAGGCCATCCGCCTGGTGCACCCAGTCTTCAGAAGGAAACCGTGAACCACCCGCAGGGCTTTGAGGGGTGACGTTCCTATTCGATTGAGCATCTCTGAAGTGGTCTATTGTCAACGAAAGACGTTTCTGAAACATAAACTGCGTCAGTAATGTCTCTGTGCTCCTGTATAGAACCTGCTGTACATTTGGGCGGTCTCCGGGGCTGCCTGGGGAACGTGCGCGTTTGGTGTGAGAACGAAGAGCCATGAAAGGGGGAGAATGGAGGTCGACTTCCATTTGTATCATGCTAATATATGGGAGGGTTGTGGCAATTATACTTTACAAGCGCGTGTGACAAAGCGAGAGGAGACAAAGCTGTTCGTCTTGAGGAAAAGCCATTACTTCACTTTTGCTGTCACTGAGGGGTCACATCATGATGAACTTTGAGGGTGTCGTGACCAAGACGCATCCTCAAGTCGCGTCGATTCATACAGCGCTCGCACAGAAATATAATCATCAAAATTAGATTGTGAGGTCGTAGCAAATAGTTGCTACTAAACTTCAAACAAATGTAAGTATATGCCCTTGTAAGTAGTACAAGGTAGGTTTTGTAAAGCTTTTTGTTTGTTTTTGGGAGCGATCTATAGAGGCCGCAAATTCAGAAATTTTATAGGTAAGATAGCAGGAAAGATAGAAAAAGATAGAAGGAAATATGATAAGCAAAACCAACCATAAGAGGAAAAAACTCGGGAGGAAGTAGTCACTCCGGAGGAATCGATCGACCCGCCACGAAATAGTCAGTTTGAGGTGACCGTGATACGAGAATAATAGCTGAGGAACAGGACCCAAAGAGAAACAGAGAGAAAACGAATGCAGGTAGAGAGCGGAGTGGGTTTCTTGGGAGTCGTCAAGAGGGCGCTTCTAGTATGTCTTCTCAATATATATTGCAATCTGACTGAACGTTCGGCGAAAACCCATCGAGATCCGGATCCACAAGCGGCATAGGTCTTGAAGGACGCCTTGAGGAGATGCGCTGGGAAGCTCGCCCTTGTAATGCGGCCCTATTTTGAGGGGTGGAGTCGAAGCTCTCAAGGCCGAATACACACTATAATCTTCGATCACTTTGCGCCTTTCCTGCACGACGAGGAGACTGTTATTCGATCTATCGGGCTCGAGGTTGACTTTGGGTATGCTGACGCCGTAGGATCTTACCAAGAGCTTGTCGGAGTTGAATTTGTCAGAGGATTCAGGAGACGGAAACCTTCCAGGTCTCGTATAACTGGGAGGACTAAGACGCGACGCGGGCAGAGGCGAGCGGGGCCTGGTGATCTGAAAAGCATGTCTCGGAGGGCTTGATCCAAAGACCCCAATCTTGGACATAGGCTGGGGATTGGACTTGACCTTGACCTTAGTTTTCGGAGCCGAGTATGGAGCGACCTTCGATGTCTTTCGCTGAAGTTTTTGAGGAATTCCCTTCTGAGCCAGTGGCTTGACTGAAACGCACTTCGGGTTAAGCACTTGCCGGCCATTTTGAGGCATCGATACCATCGTCAGCGGTGTCCTCGAGGACTTTGGATCTGAGACCGGGTTCAGCGCAGCTACACATCCCTTGTTTTCTTTGCGCGAAAGCCTCTTCGCCTTCAAGTTGACCGGACGCCTGATCTCTGGGCCGGAAGGAAGAGGTGGGTTCCAGGACGGGTCTTCAGCCTTTGCAGGCGAAAGTGAGGAGTCTGAGAGATCACCAGGGGAATCACAAGTAGATTGAGAGCTTGCCCAGTCACTCCCCAAAAGCTCTGCCTCCGCCGCTGTGACGACAAGAATTGGAACGTCTGGCTTCGGTCGCACCCTTGACGAGGCTAACTTGCGTTGGCGAAGGCCTTCGAGAACAAAGGCTGGGAGAGGTCCTCCGACTGGAAATGCTGGAGTGGTGGCCGGGAAGGGCGGAAGGGACATCGTAGGCGGCGAGGACACAATATTTATTGGAAGGGAAAAATTAGCGGTGACAGTGGGAGGAGGGCTCGGAGGTGGCGATGGAGTTGGTAGATGGCTGTTCTTACCGAACAAACGTGAAATTCTGTTGAATATAGTCTCTGTAGCTCGAGCCCTTGCATCCAGAAGGTGGGGAGAAATATAAAGAAAACTTGTATCCGTAATAAGCTCACACAGACCTCCTTCACTTAGACAACCAGTGGACTGCTTTGGAAGCCTGCCAACGAGGGGTTTCCATGGTGGGGTGGTTGTCTGAGAACGAACGCTTTCCCAGCGACTGTGAAAGAATACGTCAGCCTCGTGAACGATGACGAGAAGTATTCGTTGAAATGGCTTACACTCCTTCAAAGAATGAATGACTCATCACCTGTTCCAAATTCGTTGGCCTGCGAGAGTCCCTTCGAAGTAATAAGGAAATTAAACTCCGACCCTCTGCCGACACCTTGTCTTCGGGACGAAAACCTAATTGTTCGCCTACAACCGCTGCCATCACTTCCTCCTGTGAGCCTGCCCCATGGCCAAAGGGTAGCTATGTATTGTGAATACAAATCTGGAGAGATGATCGAAAATGTACTCACTCTTCCCGTAAACATCTGGTAGACGATGACACCGACGGCGTGAAGGTCTGCCTCGAAGGAATAAGGACACCCCAGGTGTTGTTCTACGGACATGTACGGGGCCGTTCCAACTCTTTCAGTTGAAGTGAACGAGGTGTAGGGAAGATGGAATGACCCGGAGGTCGCGGACGGGTCGACGTCGAAGACAATGTTCTTTGGGCCCTCGAGTCTTGTGGCGCACCCAAAGTCAAGAAGCCGAAGGTGTCCTGAGGGTGTGAATGCGATGTTTGCTGGTTTGATATCACGGTGGAGAATATCTCGGGCCTTCAGCTCCTCCAGAGCTACGATCTAGAGAGCTTAATATCAGTATAGTTCCACAGCTGCGATGGGACTGTGGCTGACCAGCTCGGCGGTGTAAAACTTAACTCTCGCTTCCCCAAACACTCCTGCCGCTCCGAGATTGATAGCGAGATCCGAACCAGGGTAATATGGCTACAGAGAGGTCAGAATGTAGAACTGTTGAGAAAAGAGGGGGGAGCGAACTGTGACGAGGTAGAATTGTTTGTCGTCTTCCCAAGACGCAAGAAGAGGAGCCGAGAAACTGCAACCTTGGAGGCTCTTGTGTATAGCCTGTTCTCGCAAAATCGTGCCATTGTGTCCTGGGGTCTTTGGGACGACCTTGATGGCTACGGGCGCTTGGGATACCTTGTCAACAGCCAGATAGACTTTACCAGTGTGGCCTTTGCCGAATAATTTCTTAATGTCGAAGTCAGAGAGACTACGAAGAACGCCGACAGCGGGCTCGACGGGCTAGAAAAGGTGTCAGCCAGCGAGCGATGAGCAGAAAAGGGGTAACATACCACAGATGTAGAAGTATATACCTTAGAAGACATTATATAGTAGATAGAATTATAGGTTGTGGTAACGAGAAGTTGACAGGTAGCTGGGCGTGCAGATGTACGATGAAAAGCAGGTAGGAGGTAGATGCCTGAAGCAAGGAGGACAGAGAATTCGAGACATTGGCTGACTGCTTTATCAAGAGGATTATGATCCTGACTGTTGGACGCGGAAGAAGGGAAGAGGTGCTTATATAATTATGAGGGGAGCGAAATTTAGTCGAACAGTAGGCTTATTTCGGCCACTTACCATCTGGCAACAACAGGCATACAAATCAGCTTCGGTCATTCTTCTGAAATCACACCGCAGAAACGGTAGGGATGACGCTGGCCCAAAACTGAGCTTTTCCTACACAACTCTGGCCGTGATGCGCCATACCTCGATCGCGTCCAAAACGCGTCGTGACGTGTTTTGATTGCGTCTTCGATCGCGTCAGGTTAAAACAATAAGGTCAGGAAGCACAATACTACATTCAAAAGGCAATACACAGCACAGACGATATTCTACAAGCACAATTTCTACAAAATGATAGTAAACTAGGGCCAACCAGGTGGCAAGCGAGGAAGGAATGGAAAGGATATAGGATAGCTCTGTGGCCACGAACGACACTCACCCAAACACGCCTCTAGCCACGACCTCTACCCTCTCAGTTTCCCTGGACATCCAAACCAGTACGAGGGAGTCTAGGCTCTCCCTCAACATAGGCCTCTCCCGTCTCTTCGCGCAGCATATCATTCAACCATGCGCCCTTGGGGAGCACCTTCTCACCGCGCGAGTACTTGGCGGCGAGATAAAGCCAGGCAGCAGCATTACCGACGGTGCCGACCTCGTCGCTAACGTGCGTCTTGGCGTACTGGCTGATGGTGCTATGAAGGACCTCGTCGGTGTACAGCTCGTAAAGGTGCGTCGCGACGGCAGCGTTATCACCAGGCTCGGTGAGGTACCCAGACTTGCCGTGCTCAATCTGGAGTGGGATACCACCTGTGCGCGAGGCAACAATGGGGATGCCAGCGTGCACAGCCTCGGAGACCTTGACTTCGAAACCTTCACGAGTGGAGAGCTGGAGAGCGACGCGGGCATTGGCCAGGAGGGCGTTGAGGACTATATAATTTATTCAGTTGAGGTGTGGACTTGAAGGTGAAGAATTATAAACGCACGTTGATCGCTGGGGGGGAGGCGCATGACGACGATGTCCGTAGCGTACTCGACATATGGATCCGAGTGGATGAGCTGGGTAACTTGGTCATAGATAATACTCGCATCGGGATCATCAACAGCACCGTGGCCACAGATCAAGAGCTGCGGGGGATCGTCGATTTTGTCGTCCTTGGCGTTTTCCACCAAAAGTTTGCGGAACTTGGCGTATGAGTCTATGACGTTGGGGATACCTGATAACAAACCTTGACTCAGTCACTAGTATCCTCGATTGTGTAGGGAAGCAAACCTTTGGCAGGATCAAAGCGCGCAATTTGGACGAAGTACTCGCGCGCGGGCCACTTAAGCTCGTGCATTTTCTCCTTGGCGCAGAGAGACCTGAACTCGCCCATGTAGTACTGGGTGTCCCTGCAATAATGATCAGCGATTTACACATATTATACTACTATAGGCAATGCATGGAAGACCCTGTGCGGTATGTGTGGGCTGGTGACTCGGGGCGAGGTATCGTGCGGGAAAAAAAGGCTCGTGGCCTCCGCCTCGACAGCTAAAGTGTACTCCTTACGGAAGAGAATCGGCTAAAAACACTTACCAAGAGTCCAAGTCCTTGTTAAGACCATCGAGCCTAGCCAAATTCCAAATCATCAGCAGGTTCACGACTTTCAAAGGAAAAAACCATTCACCAATCGGTAGCAGCACCCAGCAGGCCAAGCTTCTCAATACTTACATCTTTCGGGACGAACTTATTGACGGGGTGACCTACGCCGTGCCACACCAATCAACTTCATTATTCAAACACACCAGAATACAATAAAACGTACTGATGAAAAGATCTGCCAATTTGATGTTATTCCAGAGGTACTTCCAAACCTCCTCTTGAGGAGAGCCGGGAACATGGACGAGGTCGCTCCGAATCTCGATGTGCGAACGGTATACAATCGGCAGCTCGGGGCGAATCTTTTTTATCAGTGGGATCAGGCCAGGCATTTGGGGATCATCTGTAAAGGGTCGTGGTTAGCGTCAGGGTCCGATAAGGGTCACGGATACGAAGCACGATCCCTTGATGAAGTCAGATCGGGCAGTTGGATAGATGGGCAGTTGGATGGATGGATAGATGGATGGATAGATGGATGGATGCAGTAGCATCAAAAGAACGAAAACAAAATAAATCATACCAATGAACGCGATATCAACACCGCCCGGCGCCAGCGGTCCTCCTTCAGCGGTCCAGCGCAATCCATTCTTGAGAATCCAGGCATCGAAGTTGTCCTTTGCCTCCTGTGTGAGGCGCAGCTCGGGCGGCGCGACACCTTGGAGGATGTTGTGGTTGTTCTTGGTGGTGCGGAAAACGCTAGGGGAGGGGTTCGGCACATACCTGTCAATTATTGTTAGTTATGAAGATAGTAATTGATGTCAGCGACAAGACTTGAAAAGAGAACGATGAGAAGGAAGGCGAGGCAGAATGGGGATAAAACGGCCGAGTGATCTGATTTAAACGTAATTGAATTGTGGGACAACAGAGTGAGAGTGCGGGGAGAAAAGAGGAGAAGCGGAGCAAGTGACTCACCAAGCTGCATCGACGTCGAGAGCAGTCAGGAACCTGATCAGGGCATGACGCATCTTGTGTATTCAAGTCAGTATATGCCTTCCTGTATGGAGATAAGCGATATTCACAAGCGCAACTCCACCTGTTGCCGTAAAGAACGAGGTCAGCAGATGAACACGATCAAAAGAAAGAGACGTCGTACCTCCTTGAGGCGTCGACGAGAAAAATCCGATCTTGACCTTTCTCTCGCGAAGCTCGTCGGCAAGCTTGATAACAGAGTTCCAGGTGCTACACGAGGCATCATCATCGGCATCATCAGAGCCGCCGATCAAAATCAATTTAAATCTGGGGTAGCTTACCGAGCCCCAACAGTCTTTTTGTACTCGTCGAGGTCATCGATGAGGTGAATCTTACCAGCCGCGTCTACGGTGACTTGGTTGCGCGAGCCGATGCTGAGGCGGGGGTTGTTGTTGGGCCCGAAGAACATGATGCTCTTGCGCGCGGCGGAGTCAGCCTGTTCATCGAGAGTGCGTGGGATGGGAAGGCGGTTCGACACGCCGGTGTCGAGAGTTGCACCGGCGACAGCACCGAGGTGTGAGGTATCGATGAAGACGGTGGGGGTCTCCGTACCAGAGGGGACGTACGATCCGGTAGTGGAGGAGATGCGGTGCTTGATGTTGGGACGCGTGATGGAGTCGGTGTGGTAAGGCTTGATGTTGAATACGATGGGGACAATATCCAAGTCAAGCCAGAGACGCGTGCAAAGATTGGGAGACTGGAAGGCACGTGTATTTTAGTTGGAAACATTTTGGATGAGAGTGGGGTAGCCTACCTCTCTGAGGAGCGTCAAAGTGATACCAGCACCGAGGAACTTGCACAGATGCTCAGTAGAGAACTTGCGCAAGGCTTCCACGACGTGTTCGCGGATAGCACGGGCATTCTTCTCGACGTCACCTGGGGAGTAGGCGATGACGGCGGAGGCAAAGTCTGTGTTGTAGACGGAGTCGTGGATGGAGATGGCGACCTCGTAGCCAGTGTTGTTGTTAAGTGGGCTACCCGAGATACCCGCCCACATCGGCTGGACAACGTGTGAGAGCAAGATCGCGATTATCGCGATGGACTCACGGTGAGATGGGCAAAGGTCGCAATGACGCTGGGCTTCTGCTTGGGAGTTATGCTCGACAGCCTGCGGCGGACAGCGACGGAGGGCTTGGACTCGAAGGAGTAGTGGGCCGGCATGGTGGGGGTTTGGGGAAACGAAAAATCTGGGGTAGCCCTTTTATACAGGAATTTTTGCACAGAAGACCAGAACTTGTAGAATTCGAGACACGGACCCCATTTGTGGCGTTAGTGCGTTAGGTCCAGGTCCTTGGGGTCCTAGCGGCACGTGCCTTGCTCAGGTGTGCCTGGGATTAGCCTGCAATGGCTTGCTCGTCGTCCGCCATGACCGCCGCGTGCAAAGAGTGCGGTTCCCACACCGAGTGGAACGACGAAGCAGGCTCAAACATCTGCATTGCATGCGGCACTCTCGCCGACCCCTCCCAGACCATCCTCGCCGACCCCGAATACCTCTCCACCACTGCCGTCAACACCATCCTCAAGAGCCTGCGCACGCAGGGTCATGCTCTTGCCGGACAGAGTAAGGAATCTCGAGATTCTAGGAATAGAGTACGTACCAGAACTCTCCAGTTTTCGCTGTCTGATTCAAATAGCATGCTATGGATGAGTACATCAGTTCTGTCGCTGTCTCTCTCAATGCCTCCGGTCTAACCCCACGAGCGACCGTTCTATTCAAACAGGCAATGGAGGCGGGGAGCTTTCGTTGGGGCCGCAAAGCAAAACTAGTTGCCGGTGCATCTTTAGCCATTGCATTCCGCGAATACCGGCGGCCCGACTCGCTGAGCGACATTGCATACCTGC
Organism: Tephrocybe sp. NHM501043; assembly: GCA_018855915.1. Taxonomy (NCBI): domain Eukaryota; kingdom Fungi; phylum Basidiomycota; class Agaricomycetes; order Agaricales; family Lyophyllaceae; genus Tephrocybe; species Tephrocybe sp. NHM501043. Next base: position 10,691 of record JABCKO010008068.1, read on the forward strand.
TGGACGAACAATGCTCGGCGCTCACTCGGATGTTGTCGACGCTGATATCACTGCTGCATCTTTCGCTTACCCCAGTAGATCCCAGCATCCACATCACGCCTCTGCTCACCCACCTCTCCACGCTCCTCACAACACCCCAAGTGCCCCACCCACATCCGCTCCCAGCCCCACTTGTTTCCCAGCTAAAAGCCATTACTCTTCGCTCTGCTGCAAATACCGCCACTAGTCTCTGTACCCTGCTCGCCCGCCTCGGCCCGGACCACCCGCTCAACTCTCTGCCGTCTCCACCTACCGCCGTCGCTGTGTTTCTTCTCGCACTTGAAGCAGAGTGTCGCTCCCCCCTGACTCAGCTCGGTGATCTCGCACAAGCTCTAGGCGCTTCCTGTCATAAGACAAGTCGCAGCATCGTCATGGCACGATACAAGCTCGTCCAAGATGAAATCTGTGTGTGGGTCGAGCAGGTCCCTTGGCTCACCAAGTACGAGCAGAAGACTACAAATGGCAAGACCCGAGCCAAAGTTGGCAAGAGGCTGATCATTGCCCGTGGCATAGCAGATGTGGTGCAATTCCAGGATGAGATATGGCGTGGAAAATTGAGGCCGACTGTTTTGCTTGATATGGGTGATGATAAGGACAATGACGAAGAGTTCGAAGTTGATGCTTCTGAATCTAACCTCACATCGGTTCCTGAACCCAGACCACTCATGGCAGCCCGACCAACTAAACGCCAGAAGATATCCCATCATCCGCTCCGAGACGCCACCCAGTTCCTGCTTAACCCCCTTACAGGACCTCTTCCAGACTGCGAATCCCCACCAGAGCCCGTAACTAATCACACTCATATTCGCATACCACCCAACCCGTCACCAGCAGCAGCTACCCAACCTCCACCTCTCGAACTCCCACCCTCTTCACCTCCCTTCCAAGCCAATGCACAACACTTCAACACACGGCGTGCCCATCCTTTTCGCCTGCAATCCACCACATCGTTCCTTCCCCCTCCTCCTCTTCCTCCTACAGTTGCACCCTCAACACCAGCCCTATCCCACACACCAACACATCCGCCTCCGCCGTCATCCCAGCCATCACATCCCCCACCAGCAAAGACGCTCCTCCCACCACCACTCAAGCCCACACACTCTCGCCCATGCCCCTCTCTCCCCGCATACATCCTCACAGCACCCTCCCCATCCCTCCTCCGATCCCGTGCACCCCCGACACGTCTTCAGATCCTCGCGGCCTCCCGCGGCACGGCCGACGACATTGACGACGAAGAACTATTTGGTGAGGGTGAGATGGAGGGCTTCATAAGGCCGCCTGAGGAGGCGATGGAGGTGAAGAAGAGGCTTGTGGGGTTGGGGATATTCCAGGATGGGGATGAGGAGGAAGGTGAGGAGGAAGGTAAGAAGGAGAAGGAGAAGAGGAAGAGTGGTAGGAAGAGGAAAGGGAAAGGGGAGAGGAAAGGGAACGGGGAGAATTTTGATGAGGAGGATGGAGGAGAGACGAGGAAAAGTCGTGTGGATCTCGATGCGCTCGCGCGGTTTTTGGATAATCCTTCCTGCGAGGACGCGGACGCTGATGCTGAAGCCGATGTTATCCTTGATGATAACACTGCGTTTCTTGGCCTGGAGCACTTTTCAGATAAAGACGAAGACGACGCTGACTCTGAGGATGATGACCATAGATGGAGCGCGAGCGCGGGTGCGGCTGCTGCTGTCCTATGGCGCGGAAAAATGCATGGGGGTGGGGATGAGAGGCTCCAGATGGGGGCGAGGGCGGAGGAGAACGGGGGAGAGGTGGTACTGGACGGGTGGCGTCCCCTTTCACCTGACGGATATGGGTGTGGGTATGGGGGGTATGAAGAAGAATATGATTGATACTGAGACAAGCAGCAACCAAGACTTATATTCGGCCTAAGAACACCGACAGCCACGACGCGACACATTCACCACCCACCAACCTGTCCACTGGACGAAGCATACATCGCAGACTCCCTTGAAGAGATTTGTATCACAACACGGGAAACCAACCAACATATATTTTATATAGTACGCGCGGAAGCGGTGACACTGATACCGATACCCCTTACCCTCCCTGCCGCGCCTCGAGTTTTATAATTTGTACTTTACTTCGGAGGAGGGGGTCAGCCTGGAGGCTTGTACCCCTTGTTATAGATCATGTGAGCTAGCCCTCCATTTCCAACCTTTTGAGATGAGAGCGCTGACATGGATATCGAAGAATCATACTCAGCATAAGGAATTACCCAAGGGGAAATAAAGACCTGTTTCATGAAGCAGCCGTGAGAAGGAACCCACGGGGCAGCAGAGGCGCAGACCCTACGAGGACAACCAAGAAATGGGAACGGGGAGAGCGCACGGAGGCGGAACATACCAGCCGCAGATGACATCGCGAGACCGCACCAGGAGACTAAGGGTGGAAATATTACACAGGAGTACTAACCAGAGGACAAGATTAGTCACCACTGATATGCCACCCGGACCAACCATTCACCTGATGCACTCCCGCGAAAACCACACCATAGGAGAGGACGAACACAAATCAACAAGGAAATGCTCGGATACAAATTCCATAACACCAAGCAGATACACATCGTTTACTAGTTAATTCATCCTTGGTTGGACGGTGATAAGAATGAGATTAAGGATGGGAGCTGAGAGGTCGGCGAAGGTTGCATGAAAGAAATTGGATTTCTCGGTCCAGAAGTTCTAGAGTCTGGCCTCCCGCCTCCCGAAGGGGACCGAACTCAAGCTAACTACGAGGGACTGAAAAGGGTACGAGGAAGTGTAATATGTAGTAGTGAATAATCGATAATGCATAGGGATGGTGGGTGGGGACATTAAGTGCATGTGACATCAGTTATAATCTAAGTCTGCGAGCGTGATGTGAGAGGACGTGATTACTGGTATATAGATGGTTTACCTGTGAGTGTGGTGTGAGAGGATGAAGTCCTTTAACTGGCAGCACAGGTATATAAATATGTGCATAGACAAAGTATAAGTGGAATAAAGGAATTGTGATTAGGGAAGAGAAAGGGGGAGACGGATTGATGCCCGAATTAACCCCAGGCAATCACACCCCTTCACATATTGCCTGATCCAATATCATACTGGCACATGCCTGCCTCTTAGCTCTGTAGTGTAGCTTGCTGGCGTTAATCAAATTTCAGTTGCTTCACAGGCCACACTTCCAGCTCTTGGACTCAGAGGCAGCATCATATGTCATTTACATGACAGGCATCAGCTCTTCCATCTACACCCATTGCTGGCTATGGAGGAGGCTTGTGGGCACAGTGCTAGGCATTTTCAACAACTTCTTCCTTCTACAAGGGTCTCCAATGTCCTCCAGAGGCACTTCTAACAACACCCTTCTGGGCAGATGAGGAAGAGGGACCACTCCTTCCATCTGTGTCAAACCTTGCACACATGGGTCTCACATCACCAGTCCTGCCCCGAGTACAGTAGCAGTGGAATCAACTACTGAGGGCACTCTGGAGGACATGGAGATGGAAGGGGGAAACCACACCAACACTACTGATTTCAAGGAGGCAACAGGACTTGGCGAGACATCTGATGTTGAGGGACCCTTCATTGACATACATCCTGCCTTATCTGATGATAACTCTGGTATGGGATCAGTCGGGGACACCACTATCACTTTGGAGATGGGAGATCACACTCATCATGCTTTGGGGGGGCTCAGTACCTTGGTAGGCAATGCGGTGGCACCTCGCTCTTCCACCATCTAGACTATGCCTTCACTCTTGACTTTTCCACTTGAAACCATCCTTTGAGCATGCAGGGACATCTACAATGCCTTATCCCAACCAGATCCCCAACCAGCTACCCTGGCAACCTCTACAGGTCATGCAGGGGACTCCCCTCAGGCCACACAATGGTGCTCCAAGAGAGTGCATGAACACACAGTGGAGGATTTTAACACAGAAGCCCTGGCTGCTGCGGAGCTGACCCTTGATCCTGCCTTGGCACGCAACATGGATGCCACCACCCAGGGGGGGGGAGCTCCTCTGCCCTACCTCCATCTTCCCACCTGCATGGATGTCTTATGCTCCTATGGACTTACTCCACATAACTCATACTCTTGCAGACATGTCTCACACAAGGATGCCTCATGCTCCTGTGGAAGCAAGTAGGTCGAGCCCAGCCACCTTTCCAGCAGCCCCAGTGCCTGCCCATGAGCACAACACTCCCTCTCAACTGCCCACCCTTAGCCATACCAACCTGGCAGCCATGATCTCAGCAGCAATTGCCCAGGCAGGACTCGCACACCCAGTTGCTCTGCATGGGGATTCCAAACCCCTTCATGCTTACTCAGCCACACACCAAGGTAAGGTTTACACCTCCCTCCACCTTACCATCTCCCTCATCCTTGGGCTCCCTCCCAGAACTTCCTGTCCCCCACAACACACACTGCAGTCCAGGCATCACCTTGACCCCCCAACATGGTTTGTTCTCCAGCCTTTCTGTCATGGCCCTGACTCTAACCATTCACAGACCCTGTGGTGCCTTCCCTGCCTCTGGCTGATGCCAACATACTTGGCACCCCATTCCTTGACCCCTTGAGTCATGACACACCCTCAGGTATCACACCCTCCAGCTTCAAGTTCTTCCACATCAAAACTCCACTGCTGCATGTACTGTGGTAGGTTGGGGTGTTACTTTCAGAAGTGTGACCATGAACTGCTGTTTATGCACAAGGAAAATAGGAAGTGGCTCACCCTTGCAGGTGGCATGACCTGCTAATCCTTTAATGGACCCCTCTCCTGCACCTGTTCTCCCTGCTCATATGGCCACCTCTGCTTCCTTTGTGGCAATACCAGCCATGGCATGCAGGAGGCTTGAGGTCTCCACACCTCTTCATCCAAACTGCTGGTCAGCCTTATTGGCAAAAGCAAGGGCTCTTGAGGAGTTATTTGAGGTGCTGGAAGGCCTCAAAAATGGTTTCAATGTTGGTCTCAGAAATATTCTATTGCTTACTTCCTTCACCCTACCTAACCACTACACATCTGCTGAACACCATGCATTTGTTCATTCCAAATACAACTCCAAAATTCAACTTTCACATATCTCACTGGGGTTTGACCCTGCCTTCCTCACTTCCATAATTGGACCTATCTGCACCTCTCCTCTTAATGTTATCAAGAGTATGGGTGAGAAGCTACATATTACAGTGGATCAATCCTTCCCTCACAACAATCCTGCAAACCCTTTGCTTAACTCCTTTGTAGACCCCAAGAACTCTCAATGTGATTGGGGAACCTTCTCAGCTTGCTACATTCAGGTGGCCAATGCTCCCAAGGATACTGAGGTGGCAGTTTTCAATGTTGATGCAGCATTCTGCAACATCCCTACTTGCCCACAGGACTAGCATCTCCTTGCTGTTATCATCAATGGACTGGCCACCTGGATATGCCAACTTCAGTGGGGCAGCTTCCCCAGGGGTGTTGCCCTGGTCCATATCTACCTTGCTCATGGCATTGATGTCATCCTCAAATGAGTGGATGATTTTATTTTCTTCCATTTCCCCTGTACTTGTCTTTCAGATGGCTCCTTCTCATTTAGCTATGATAACAGCATTATCTGGAACATAGCTTCTGATCTTGGCTAGCCATGAGCACAAGAAAAATTCCACCCATTTTCCTCCACCTTTCCCTATATTGGCTTTGAATAGTCCATCACTCAGCACTCCATTTCTCTACCTCTGAAAAAGCATGACAAGTATCTAATAAAACTTCTTCCATGGGTAGTGGGTGCTTCTGTCACTCTATCTGATATGGAGTCCATCATTGAGACACTCAATCATGTGTGCCTTGTAGTTTCTGCAGGCTGTAATTAGCTACATTTTCTTTACCACTTTTGGGGGGGTTTCCCAGCTGATGCCTGCCCCTGGCATTGACATCATATCCCCAAAGCTATCTTATCCAATGTTGATTGATGGCATTCCACATTTTCAGCTGAATGCAAGCTGAAAATCAGTCTCTCCCCAACCCCACTGGATCACAGCATTTTTGTCAATGCTTCCACCTCATAAGGTATTGGCCTTGTCTTCAACAGCAGATGGCTTGCCTGGCAACTGAAGGAGGGCTGGTAGTGTAAGGGTCAGGACATCAGTGATGCACTGGGCAGAGTTCTATCCTACCCAGGCAGTGGCAAAAGGGGTCTCTACACAGGGTACACCCCATGCAGAGGTGTGGCAGTGAGCAGGAGGGGGTGTGCATGCCACAGAGGCAGCAGTGCTAACAAGGGATGAGTGCAGAAAGAATCAAGGCAGCCAAGCCCAAAAGGGGAAGTTGGCTCAGCTCCCCAGTAATTACCAAGGCTGAAAGAAGGAACCAAGGCCACTGAGTCCAAAAGGGGAAGTTGGCTCAGTTCCTGGGTGATTAACTGAAGTGGATTGGCAGTGATGGTCAGTCCACTGACCTGTTTTACTCCAAGGATGTGTCACGTGTTCTGATGCATCCCAGGTCTGGAATAAGTTTGGGTAAGTTTGGGAATGAGTAATAGATGAAGGGGGAACATAGGGGCAGAGTGGCGTGGCTGGGAGAGCAGCACAAAAATAAATATTAAGGAAAAAGGTTGAGGGAGGAACTATGTGGTACTAAGGGGCACTATATGGTCCCTTCCCTGGCTCAATTCAATTGAGTGGACCTATTGCCAAGGGAAGGGGTCAGAGCATTGGAGTAGGGTGATGGGAATGGGTGGTCTGTACACCTGGGATTAATATAAAATAGAGGAGGGAAATGAAGAGAAGGGCAAGTATGTTAGGACTATCAATCCCCAGGAAGTGGATTGGATAGC
>JABCKO010008069.1:0-17446 GCA_018855915.1 Tephrocybe sp. NHM501043
TCTGCTGCGTTCATTTGCTGGATTGTGGCTCCATCACAGGCGTCATTGAATGTACTGGAACTCTCTATTGATGACCAGGATTGCCTTAAGTTGTTACAGGGTGGAGCACAGAAGCTGGACGAGGCCATGTGTCTGTTCCGCAAACGAAAATAGATGAAATTCACTATCTACGCTGTTCTTCTGTCACATATACATATATATTCTCTTCTTACGTACCCTGCAAGCCTCACAGGAGGCACAGAGAGTGAAATTCATGTTTTGGTAGCTCTCCAGCCATTTCCCTGGCATTTTTGAGGTTAAATACGGCGTCCGGACAGATTTTGGGCACTTTTAGACCTAGATACTTAAGCCAGACGGATTTTGGGGAAAGATTTTAGGGTAGGTTCAATCCAGACAGATTTGGGTGAAATGTATCTAGACTCGAAGGGCATTGTCCGGGGTCCTACCTTTCATCGAATTGAAGATGCTACATAACCGTTTGAAGCCGTCTGGGCCGAGAGGGGACGTTCAATGCATTCAACCTTACAACACCTCAACAACCTCAAAGTCTTCGCTGCCTTTACAGGCTACTACCTGGCAGAACGATGTCTGCGTTACGTGGTCTCCAGATGGATCCACCATCCCGAGTTCAGTCATAAACTGCGGACATCGCGCAAAGACTCGGTCTACTTTGGCATCTTACTGGGTGCCTTCATCTCCCTCTTCTCTTTCCCATTCTGCGCCAGTGCACTATGGCGGTACATGGTCATTCCCCACTTCTCTACCTCCAAGGACGTCGGACCACGATCGAGTCTCGTCGCAGAGATATGCATCACCTCGCGAGGTGTTCTCTGGGTGTCTGAGCTTAACCGCTTGGACATGTACCCCAGCTACATGTACCATCATCTCGGATCCATTGCCATGCTTCTGGTCACTTTCCACCTCGACGTCCTCGAAATTCTCTTCCTTCCTTTCACGACACTCGTCAGCGAGATTCCAGGGGATTTCGTGTGGATCCTGTCAACACACCAGGAAATGGACTCGCGTTTTTCGGGCAGCGCAAGATGGAAAAAGCGCAGAGAATTGCTGCAAAGAGTTAATTTATGGGTTTATGGCTTGATGAGGGTCCCAAGCATTCCAATCATCGCATACACAGCCATTGCCTTGACAAGACAAGAACCAGAAGGCTGGGGCCATTCAAGAACGAGCCTACTCTACGTCGCATTGGGTTCTTTCTTGCCGGTATACTTTGGTTGGATCGTTGTATATCTTAGGAAACACAGGAAGGGCGGGGCTAACAATGATGGGGATATGATGGTGCAGAAGAGAAAGTACTCGTAGCCATTATCGTAAATTGATTTGGTTGGGGGCCCAGAAGCAAACATCATGCCGTCCGCAAATCCATGACGTTTATTTGCCGTTTTTCATAGAAGTTACATTCGCTTATTTCTTGACTTATAACCTCAACCTCTTCGCTCTTTTTTTCTGGTACTCATAAAAGCTCTAAGGCGACATGACAATAGCCTCGAAATCTCTGCGCAAATTGCGTATCATCGCCATACCTTTGACCCGTCCAAAGACTGCGACTCGGCCAGATGCCACTGTTTCACGGATGTTGACATACTATCAGTTCCAAATTGGCTCACCGCAGAAATCTGCGGCCACCCAAGAGCTGGAAAATGGCACTCCACGTTCCAAGTGGATACCGGAGGGTGGGATTATGAAGTGGGTCACGACAAAGGCTGGGGACACTTGGGCGGGTTTTGGGAAGGCCAAGGGTGGTTGGAAGGTTCGTTTTCAGCCTTTGAACTTGTAAAAATTGAACAGTGCCCTCATTGTATTACAGTTGAAAGTGTATCAAGGCGGAGAACGTCTAGTTGACCGGCTGGACTTTGAGGAGCTCGCATTGAAGGGTATTGACCCTTCACTGGGACCAAGTATCGCTCAACCTGATGTGGGCAGTGAAGTTAGTAAAGCCGTGCAGCATGAAAAGGTTACGGTATGTCTGTATCTGTCGTTTCGTGGAGACGTGTGCTTGAATTTTATACAGATTCCTCTTATATACCCCCCGTCAATCAACTCTGGCCCCGTAACATTAGCAGAACTCCGTGCATTGGTGGCGTACCGGACACCTCGACATAGAAAGGGTTTCTATATATGGATGGTTATTGCACCCTTTACGGCGCCTTTCATGATTATCCGTGAGTCCTTTATCGCGCCTGGCTACCATTCCGTCTCTAAAGCGAATTTACAGCTATCATCCCTAACATTCCTTTCTTCTTCTGCGCGTGGAGGTCATGGTCACATTATAAAGGTATAATGTCACTCTTCTTGTTTTGACTGGATGCCCACCTCGCTCCCCACAGCCTATAAAGCATCACAATACCTGCAAACTCTCATTGACAACGATTCACTCGTTCCGGAACCCAGCGAAGCACTGGACACTATTTACAAGGACTTCACCCCAGATAGATCTGCTGTAACTTCTCCAAACGGGTACAAGGACGAAAAGTCGGAGAGTGCATCAGATACAAAGTCTTCGGCAAAACACGATGTCCTCCTCACTCGGGACGCTATCCCGTCAATTCTCGACATTTTTAACCTCAAGCCGAGCTCTGCTTCTGACCTACTTCGTGCTGTAGAGCAGGCTAGGGTGAGAGTCTTGAGTGGGAGGGGTGTTCTATAAGCGCTGGTACGCTCAGCTGTTGTATTGATGAACGTTGTCATCCAAGTATCGTTACTGTATTACGCCTTAAATGCACTTATAGACCTGTAATGTTGTAAACGCTCACAATCTCATGGCTCAGATGGGAAATAGATGTAGATTTATTCGGTCAAGTGTGTTTCGTAAAAATACATATCGTCCTCCATAAACCCGCCACAAATGATACGAGTGTGAGTGTAAAGCCAACTACGGAAGTGCATAACAGCACAGTCAAGGCCTCTGGATCCCTGAATGTAAACATGTTCTGTGGGTATAGTGATTAACGATTGCAAAATAACTTGGCGAAATATGGATAGATTTTGGTACACGGATATTGGGTATGCCACTGTGGGTATCGTCTGCAGGTGAAATTTAAATGGCGTTGACCATCGCGAAACCTGGTTCAGTCGTCGTCGTCGCCGTCCTCCACTTCGGCTTCTTCTTCATCGCCTGAGATGGGAAGCTCCACAGCTTCATCCTCCAGCTCTCCATCCTCATCCCCCTCTCCGTCACCTTCATCGTCCAGCTCGTCTTCACTGTCAAAAGTCTCCAGGTACACGCGAGTCCCATCCTCAGCCACCCATCCATGCTCAACCAGTCGATCCAGAATTTTATCCACACCCTTCCACCTATCGCTCCACTTGACCAACCACGTAGAAACTCCAGGGACAAATGTGCTCCTCCTCTCCTTGTTGCATCTGTGTCTCTTCCGTGTGTGCGTGTGCCTGAACTGAATTAATTCCATTGTTTTCTTCCCTGGAAGGCCTGACATCTTCAGGGTCTCGAGTAGCGGAAGGACAGGGATGCGTTCGACGACAGATAGTGGCACCGATGCAGCCCGACTCGGGCACGGAGAGGAATGATATACTTTACAGCATGGCTTGGGCGGTAACGCGCTCGGTACCGTGGTCGCGTTCTCTTTGATTTCAACTTCAACCACTTCCATGAGAACGTCAATGAACGCTTCGCTGACGCTCGCGAAGTGGACTTCAAGCATACGCAGCTCGTTGAGCCCACGCACAAAATTGCGGAGGCTGTTAGGGCTGGCTTCAAGGGCGGTGATAACGAGGCTTTCGAGCCTTGAGAAAGATGGGAATAATGGGTGAAGTAAGCATCCTGTGGATGGCGTAAGGGAATTCGACTCGGGGGTATGTTGTTTTGTGTTGGTGATGAGGGAAATGAATGGTGTAAAGTCCTGGTCAGGTAGATCCAAGCAGAGTCGCTTTAGCCCCGGTAGGACAAGGCGGCCCATAATCCGCACGAGATAATCTGGGTCCAAATCGGTTAAGCTCAGATTTTCGAGTGACTGAATGATTATTCGGTCGCTGTTTGTAGGCCAGACTAGTTTTGTGTCTCCGTTGGCTACTCGTGGTCCAGAATAGTGCAGGGACAATGTTTGTAGGTCAGGACTGTTGCGCAACATGTTCTCCCAGTATTCGTAGGAGGGGCGGATGTTCTCTGGGTGAAGCGCGAGCTCGAGAGTGTGAAGATGTGCAAGGTATGGGCTCTGTTCCCACGGGAGGTTTACGCCGATTAATGAGATGTTTTTCAGACGAGGAAGGTCGTTGCTGAATACCATCACAGGAGGCCGGTACGTTGCGAGGTAAAGGTTCTGTGACGTCAGATAATCCTCAAAATGGTATAGTTGAAGCGTTTCGAGGTATGGAGCGGGCCCACAAGTGCTGAGGTGCTGCCGAGCAGCGGCCTTGCACTCATGGTCGCGCACTTTAAGATGGAAAGCGCGCCAACGCTTCACGTGAGGGCAGATGATCTTGAAAATCTGGATTATCTCATCTCTACAAAGAGTCACACCAGGAATGTGCTCCCTCACCGCAACGGTGTCAACCAGAATGTCGAAGAGATGAGGAGAGGGCAAGCAGCGGGAGATGTACTCCTCGGCGCGCACTATGTGCGCAGGTTCGCGCAAATGCAGCATATTCCACAGAGAGGGCGTCCGTAATGCGACTTGCCGCCAATGGCGACAGACATGAGATACCAAGAGTTGGAAGCTGGACGACGGAATTGCATAGTAGTCCTGGTCCGGTTTGAGGAGGAAGGGAGTCTCAGCGTAAGGATAGTCATAGCCCGCGCCCAGAACGAATATACGAGTCAAGAGTTCGACGGGCAATGAATAGATATTTGCGCGTCGGTAAGGGTCCATAAGCGAACCGAAAGGTGATTCTCGTGCATGGGCAGAAGAATAAAGGGCACCTTGGAGTAAGCTTGGTAGTGGAGAGGGCTGGGGCTAGCCGCGGACGTGTTAGTCATTAGAATGCTATTAGAAGGCTGAAGTAAATTGGTGAATTTCGTACCGAGGACATTGAGGAGAACGCAGGAAATAGCTGATATGGTCGTCAGTACGTGGAGTAGGGTCAATCGGGTCGATGGAACGATGGGAGCAGTTCCAGGATACTCAGTGCTAGTGGGAGAGAGACAAAAGTGGAGGCATCGGGACTCTCATGGAAATAGGCAGTAAAAGGGTCTTGTCCAGTTCACCCGTCAATCTCACACTCGCGATCAGTATGTAATTGATTGCCTTTCTTGTTCTGCTTCTCGTTATTCGACCTCTGATCGTGGCACTCTTCCTCCCAGCCTGTCAACCTGATCTACAACCGCCTCCTGACCTCGCTGCTCCAGTAGCCAAGTCGAGCCCAGCAATCTGAGTATCAGCAATCGAGCATTGCAGTCAACTCCCACGTTGACTATCTTTGACATCCCATGAGGTAGATCCGCATCGATGCAGGGTCAGGATCTACTTGCACCAGCATGGCCTGTTTAGGGAAAGGTACATTGGGGTAAGTGTGTAGGCGAAGCCTAACGAAGTTCATCTTCTTGATGAAGGTAGTCCGAATCGGACGATGAATGCATATCTCCGTCACTACTGAATACAACTGAAGTCTGGGTTTCCATCCCACTCGGTCGCATCTATTTTGGCTCCAACGTCAGATAGCTATATTCTCATAGACTGGTTACACATTGTACGTGTGTTTACAACGTATTTAGCACATAAAATCTTCAAATATTCCCACATATCATTGGACGTGAGCTCTATTCGCTCTCACCATCGCCAAAAGAGAGAACGCACTAAAATAACCTTTTCCCACCAAATGACTGACCAATAAGCCATCTCTTCCCAAAGTTAGGCCAATCAGAAATACATGCTAGCTGACTTGAGTTGAAGCGAACTTGCTTCCTTTCCTTACTTAATGTACGCCTTGTGCTAGCCATGACTTCACGTCCATAGGCCATCATGATCATTTTCCTATCCATTCCTCATATGTAGCAAACTCTCCCAGCAAGACGAAATTTGACAGATCGGCGGCGTTCAAACGTAAGCTTCCCACCTATGAAAGGTTAAGGGCATTGTCATAGTCTTCCATCATATGTATACCCCGCTCCTACTGTTTCACGAATAGCCATCGGGTTTCAAGTGGGGCACAAAGTATGTGAGACGGGAATGTTGATGTTATTGAGGGTGCTATTATATGGCAAATACAAAGATCATAGGGTCATAATCATAATCATAATCATAGGTTTCTTAGGAGCCCCTCTCATGATCATCTTCCCCGCCTATGTACTTGACCCACATGATATGAAGCTTGTGTCGAGAAACGAGGTGGTACTTGCCCTGAAAAATGAACGGGATCCTCGGAATGCACAGGCATCGAAGGAGATGGTCGCTGCATGTACGTTTGCATTTGAATCCTCGTAGCCATGGACATCTGCTGGTCTAGCTCCATGCATTGCTTGGCCACCCTGGTCATGATCGTCGATAGCTCGTCCGGTGTTCGTGGAAGATTGAGCACGCTCATCTTGCCTTCGAGCTTTTGCATGATGCAACCGAAGGCATATTCAAACTCTTTCAGATGCCCTGGTCCGTCAGGGTGCTGGTACCAATATCCAGGGCCGATATGGTGAAACATCGCGGCGACGGCATCAGCATGTTCTACAGAAACGAAATTTGACATCAGAGTCTTCAAACAGTTGTGGATGTCTTTGGTGTCGAGAAAACCTCTCATGAACAGCTGTCCGATGGCCACCGAGAGCATGACACCCGACGCAATGACTTGCGAGTCTGCACAGCTGTAGGAAATTGCTTCTTTATTGACGTTCTAACACCGGGCGAATGATAATTCAGGATGGTGAACCCTTCGAAGGTGGGAAGGACTTACAGCATCCCAGACACTTATGAAGGCGCCAAGCAAGGTCTCCTTCAGATGCCACTCAAACGTATTCGCAATCTCCTCGCTTCTCATGCGTTTGAACTGCCAGTTTAGCCTGAGCGTAAAGATCAGAATTGCCTCAAGGTCCTCTTGTGTCGCCTCCGCAAAGCGCCAGCATAACTCTTGAGTAAGCTCTGCGAGCTGCTCGGGTTCCCAGACTTCAGCGGCGACGACGATAAGGGAATGGATGTCTTTATCATCGATAGGAGGCCGTGTAGCCAAGTTAAAAGTTCGCTTCCACCTGTTCATCCGAGGCTGGAGCATCGTTCCGGGGTCAGGACGGATTAGGCGACGAGACTTCGGGGGAGGTTTCTTTGGAACAAAGGGAACTGCGCGGGGGTTGAGATCATCTTCTGGGATGGGTTGGAACATGGATGCAAAGTCAAGGCTATCGCCTTCGTATAGTGATAAGTCTGGGTGTGCGTTTATGTTCGGTATACAATCAAGTATGTCGACAAAGAGTTCTTGGACGTCGATGTCCTCAAAGGCGGTAGGGGCAGAGGAGGTGGTTGGTGAGGAGGGCGCTGAATTGCAGATTTCGTGGAGCTCTCCTTTTTCTGGATACTGATATAGTGGGGGAGTTCCAATGGGAAGGATGAGGGTTTGGTCAGTGGCCAACATTTTGAAAGGATTGGTGGTAGTGTCAAAGCGCGAGTTTTGTGAGGCGGTTGAAAGAATGTATGAAAGTGCCTCGTGCGACCAAAGCCTTTATAGGAGTAGTCATCCCGACGCCTTCGACTCGATAACAAAATGTCCAGAATAAGGAGAACAAGGGCCAAACTTGGAGGTCAAAACAATAGTCAAAGCGGTGGCAACCGTAGGAGGGTCTGGTCAAAGATTCAGGCAAACTTTGATCAACACTTGTAATAGTACAATAGACTCCGATGGCTGAGTAGAAATGGAAAGTGTAGACACGGACGGCCTCCACGCTGGACACAAAGTACAGTGACATTCGATGTCAAAGCTTCCAAACCGTACCTTATTCAATTATAAGTGAAATAATCCTTACCGGCATAGGCAGATATGAGCATGAGTTACCATGTTGCCAACGAGCCCATGAGTTCCCAGAGTTGAAGGATGTTCGAAGGGGCGAAGGAGGTGACCAGAAGAGAGCTTGCGGGCTTTGCCGAGTCTATCAGGTGACTCTATCCACAACTCGTTCTCGTAGGTATTCCGAACTCCGAAGAACGCCTCGCTTGAGAGTGACGAACGACAACCACTCAGGATTCAATATCCAGGATCCAGGCCTCTATTCTGGTCTTTATGGCATGCAAACATGACAGTCTAGTATTTTATCAATCGACGTATGCCGAATGTGCGGGGTATATTAGACCTCCACCAGAAAAACTTGTGGCAGCTACTCTAACTACGGGCAGAGTAAATAAAGACGCGGGTCCGAATACTTCCCCAGGCACATTTCCTGCTCCACTAGTTCTTCCAGAAGATGATCTATCTCTTGACCCCCGATGCCCCCAGCAGAGCCTCCGCTCCTGGTTGCGTGAGAAGGATCGAAACCCAGTAACACCTGACAAAAATGTGATCTACGTTGCGGCACCTCCACGAGTTAATTTTGAAGTTGATTTCATGCGCTCCTGGGTTCTACCACGGACAAAGAGCTCCGAAAGAGGCATCAAGACTCCCTCGATCGACGATGTCTCTGAATATCTACAGGCTTTTTATCACGGGCTCCCTGTCAAACCATTACCCGCTGCACTCACATTTACGAGCTGGGACACACCTACCAAAACCGAAACCAAAACCATATTCGAAGCCGTTATACCCAAGTACATTGGACTTAATATCACTACCGAGTGCGTCGGTATACGTGTTCGCGCCTCTCGAGACGGCATATATGCGGCACAGTTAAATCTCGACGATTGTCTCGACGCTGCAATCAGTATTTTACCAGAGGATGCCTATGCCCTCCTTCTCCTCGTAGATCACGACCTTTTTGAAAGTGACGATGACGAATTTGTCTGCGGCCGCGCTTACGGAGGCAGCCGGGTTGCTGTTATATCCACAGCTAGATACCACCCTCTGCTCGATAGCGAGCACAATGTGGATCGGCGCCACTCCTGGCCGGCTTCACATTGTACGAAATATGTCCGAAAATGCTGTGCATCTACCGAACCATCCTCCAAGCCCCCCAAGAAGAAGGCGAGGCTTCAACCTGAAGAACGGCTACTGCGGTCTATGTCGTCAGCCTTCCGAAACCAACACCATACAACCCCTATGTGGGCCGCGTTATCTGCATTTACATCTATTCCATTCTCCTCCCCATCCCCCGCAGCACTTTCTGGCCTGTGGCTCGGCCGTGTCTGTCGCACAGCAAGCCATGAGCTTGGACACTGTTTCGGCATGGAGCATTGTGTCTACTATGCATGTGCCATGCAAGGAAGTGCCTCACTTGCCGAGGACTCCAGGCAACCTCCTTACCTTTGTCCTGTAGATTTGGCAAAGATATCACTTGCAACAGGGTCGACGGAGGAGAGCCGTTATCAGGCATTACTGTCGTTCTGCGCACAACACGAGGATAACCAACTATTTTTATCGTATGCTGCTTGGATTCGCGCATCGGTCGACAGCGAGAGTCTGTGATAGCGTATTATAAAACGGCCACTGAACATGTAACAATCCTAATAATTTTCTTGTGGCGCTTTCGGAAGTCAATATTCATCATGCAACTCAGGGTAGAAGAAAACGGGTACTTTATTCTACAAAGTATGAAATATTGAGCTTCAAGACGTCAGGTCACATTGTCCAGGGCGCAAAGCACAGAAATGGGGCTGCAATGCAATGGCCCGAACACCACGTCTAACCATGCGGTACCTCAGGTCATGCAGTCGTGGCAGAGCAGAGGCAACATTGCGTGCAGTTCCGTCAGGAAGCGTGGCACCAGTCCAGAAGACCTAAGGCGTGCGTGAGGAATGATATGATTTCATACATGAGCTGTAGCACACACCTCTGCAGAACTTGCAGCTCGAGGCCAAGCGATGGAATCAAGGTTCTCTGGTGAAGATTGTTCCGTCCATAAGAGCTGTTGTCCTGGTGGTTTAACAAGTCAGGCGGACAGAGTGCTGGTATCACATGTTCTCTTACCTCCAAGAACAAGAGCCTTTTGTGCGGTCGTGAGACTCGCCAAAGGGTCAAATGTATAAGACTGCAATGAATTAACAACGTCTTATCAAATCAGTATGACATAAAGACATGCATACCTTTTGCCAGGTCTTGAATGGATCGCACCAGCTGTTTCTATATTACGGCAGACTGTTAGCGACTAGATGACTGACTCCACGTTCATCAACTAACCCAGTGGGATCCTTGCCAAGCCATTCACCCGCACCGCAATCCTTTGCGAAAGTCAGGCTTTGAGCCAAGTCGTAAAAACGAAAGTCTTCACCAGATAGAAATAGTCGGAAGGCGTGTGGACTATCCTGAAATCCTTCGCCGCAACCTTGGCAGCATTTTCTGATGATATCCAGACCCTGTACGTGATACAATCAGTAACTGGGCAGCACATGTAGCACAATACACACATAACAACCGCGTTTTTCGGCAGAGTCACTGTATGTTCCAACACCATCTCCTCCCATACTACTGGCGTCTTTCCCAGATCGGTGAGGGACTTGTGAGTTGCCTGCACAAAAACACTCAGGGCTTGTTCGAGTGTATGACCGTTGCTTTTGAGGTCAGCCTGAGTCTGTGAATCCTTGGCATAGCAATTAGTGTTGAGCTCATCGCCACCTGTGCTGAACAAAGAAGATGGTAACGTTCCGGCAATGGACGATATCAGCTCGGCAGTGAAATTCGTTGTAGCAGCAGATGCAAGGCGGAGTTGACCTGCTGGTGGTTCATTTGCGAAGTCAGTCCATGGTGATGCTTGGTTACACGCAATGTGTTCTGGATGTGAGGCAGAAATGGCCGCTGTATGTCCTGGCGTGTCTATTTCCTGCAAAGACCCGCAGAATCAGGGATGGGAGAGTTTATCATCTCTATGTGAATACTCACCATCAAAACATCGATTCCACGCTACACAATAACGATGTGAATTAATAGTGTGCATAAAGCAGAGATTTGATTGTACGCACTGCACCGGCATATGTCACGATGTCCTTGACGTCAACACTGCTGTAGATTTCCCCTGATGAGTATGCTCCTTTACTGGACAATTCCGGGAATCCAGGTATTTCGAGTGGGAAACTTTGCGAATCGACGACATGCCAGTGAAATGTATTGATCTGCATGATTTAAATTCAATTTCTGCTGAGCTGATGCTGGAGGGAGCTGACCTTCACCCAGCTCATAGCGTCGAGGGTACGTTTGATGTCAGCAACGGGAAAGCTATGCAGCGTTATCGTCAAAAGTATTGCACTAATTTTCCTCAATAACTTACAAGTTCCTTGAAGTATCCAGCATGAACCCTCGGTATGGCTGCAAAAATAGACCAGATGAGTCGCAGGAGACCGTAAATTCTGGCTTTTGTTACTCACAAAAGCGGGCATATCATTTTCAATTTTGACGGGCGCCTGGTATGTATAGGTAACACCCGCAAGTTCGTACCATAACTGACCAAACGTCGTCAACCCTCTATACAGCCCAAGAGTAGAATTCGCCGTGAGAGTAGCAGCAGTCCCATCGCTCGGAATGGTGAGAGAGTATTCTTCGCTACGCGCTCCTATCGGCTGAACAGCTTCTACCGCAATTGCACGAGGTGGAGCAGAGCTCAGAAGTGAAAGAGTAAGGTCAGGCAATGTTGGTGCGCTCCCCACACTTGCACTATCGCTGTCCCCGCGACCAACAACGAGGCGTTGGAGCTTGTCTGTCAGTAGATATTCCTTAGTACGACTGACAGCGTCGAGGAGATCCTGGGGAGGGCTATTGACGTTGATCGTGATGTCAAATGTCGGGGCAAGTTTTACAAAGGAAGTCCCAAGCTGGAGATTCCTTGGTATGGGCCAGAGTCCAAGGACACTGCTAGGCAAGAGTGCAGCCCCAAGGAGAAGTAGAGTAAACATCGAGTTTCTGTACGACGACAGTGGGGTAAACCTTAAAAGAATTAGACGGCTGACATCCAGAGAGAGCCCTTTTAAGAGAAGCCCTTGAATGCCTTGGTAAAGAAACCCCTAAAGAAGCATGAGGTCGGTCGCCGCATGGACCAAGATATTTTGGTTTTGGCTGAGATGATGAATGGAACTGTTGAAATGGGTTTTGCAGAACATGTGGTCTTAGTTCCGATCTGGTTAACATGATAACCTTTTTAATTATGTCATGCTGACAATTATCATCCAGTCAACAACGAGAGGCTCATTATTCCAAGGACTGAGATTGTCGAGGACTTCTTGCTTGAGAGATCAATTCAAAAATTCAGACCTGAAAAGGCCAGTGTGCTGCAATGGCCAATGATGCATAAAGAACACTAAGAACAAGAGATGCGCGAACCATTCGGGTTGCTCAACAGCAAACACCTAACCGCCCGTCCAAGGGCCAAAATCGTACAAGATACATCTATTGATACATTGTTTTACAATTCGGGAGTGCTCTTAGCCACCGTTAATATTATCTGGAGTTCCTCGATCCTCTTGGAGGAACACCAAGGCATGGGTATACCGTATGTTCCCTGGGGATTGGAGTGCTCCACCGGCTCGAGCAAAGTGCTCTAGGGCTTGCAAAAAGGGTAGTCGAGAAAGAACGGAGTCACAAACCCTCATCGTACAACTTTCTCGACAGGGCCACATAGAACCGCTCAAGATCCTTCTTCGAGGCCAGCTCATTCTTCATGCGTGCCTTTCCCTCCTGATCCATCCTCTTCTGCATCATCGATCGAGGCGACTCGTCCATCACGTCTTTTGTAGCGTCCGTCTTGTCTTTCCCGCCTGTAAGCGCGGGCGTTGGTACCTGCTCGGTTAACCAATCCACGACAGCAGAGAGTTTATCAGTTGAGGACTTCACAATCGCATCGTCCCTTTCCCTCTCCAACTTCCGCTCCTCCTCCCGAGTTACGGGCTTCTTCGTTTCAGTCGGCATTTCTCCTGCAGCTTTTTCAACAGCATCAGCCTGCATCATCTTCTGCTCCTTCTTCCATGCTCCGACGAATCGCGTCCACTCTGGTAGTCCCCACCCGTCGCCAGCAGGTGCACGATGTCCTGCTGTACTGACGCCAAGCCCAATAGCAGGTATTGCCGGCAAGTCGACTCCAAATTCGATGCCCCTTGCACCTCTCATTTCCCAGTCTAACAACTATATCAGAACGATATCTGATAGTTTAGAAGAGTCGACTCACGATCGCATCCTTCCATAATTCCCAAAAACTCACCCCATCGTGCGCTTTGCACAGTCACCAGACCGTCATTGCCCCACTCGCGTTCCTGTGCCCATAGAGGAGTATCACCCAAAGGGTTCAATTCCTCTTCCCATATTGCACGTAGCTTCGCTCGATGCTTCTCCTCAACACCATCCAGTACCATCTTCGGCAGCCAGAACGGATGCCAGATGTTGACTCCACCCATCCTGCCCGCGACACTGAAATATTTTACAGTTGGGTCGTTTGGTGTTCTGGGGTTAAAGATTCGATTCAAATAGTTGGATGTGAGGTTGGCGTATGCAGGAGAATCAACAAGAGAGAGTAAGAGGGTGGTGAATGACGAAGGGAAGCCACTAAGAGACAATGAAAACGGTGCATCCTTGGGAGGTGGTGGTGGTGGCACTTGCTCAAGGTACTCATTATCAAGTCTTTTACCGAGGCCAAGATATTCCTGAGGCCAAAAATGAGTTTCAGGTGAAATAGAGGGTCTGAAAGCACATACAGCACACCAGTCCATAAACGGGCTACCTCGATGGGGGGTACTTATGGTAGTAAGTGACAACGGGGCGTATACCTCTGGCTTGATATGGGTTATTAGATGTCGACAGTCGAGCCCCCCCATGGAATGCGCAAGAAAGTTGATACCGCGACCCCGGGCCTTGTGCTGAAGCTGTCTATCTAGTATCTCTGCTCGCGAGATAATAGAGCCCGTCCTTTAGAGGAAGCGTAAACAAGACACACTAGGGAATCGGCAGGAAGACTGACCCCGGAACAGATGTGACAATAACCTCTGCGCCGACTGTATCGCGGAGGATGTTCAGGACATTTGACCAGTAGTGCATCCGCATGCTCGGGAATTTGAGTGGACCACGTGAATCAAAACCATAAAGCCCTGAGTAAAATGAGCAAACTTGTTGGGATATATACACAGAGATGTGCCGTACCATGACAGAGAACAATGGGATAACGAGGACTACGAAGAGGGTTGTACAATGTGGGGTTCTGCATCAGTTGATGAATTGTGTCAGGAAGTGTTGGAGCTTGTGTCGGTTCTGGCGGAGGTAATTTGATCTGTGGTCTCTCATTCTTCTGTGATTTCGGTGGTGGTGGAACTTCCTGATGCAGTGGTACTTCAACCTGAGTGAAAGTTGACAAAAGAGCTGCCCATGACCAACGGCTACCAAGTTGATTGGACCCTGGATCAGCTATGGAAATTGAGGCCATTTCGTGCAAACATGATCAGGTATGACATACCATTAATGCTGCTCGAAACACGAGACCAATCCCAACCGCTCAGCGACTTCCACTGAGACCATTCTCGTACTGGTAGATTAAGTACCCGTTGAGAAGGTATTTTAAAATTCAGCCGCGAGCGTTCCTCATCAGCCTGAGCCTGCTTGAGGAGAATGTACTGGTTTGAAATGGAAAGAGAGGATATGACGTTGACGATGCGGCGTAGGACTAGGACGACATGGGCTGGAAAGTATACACTGTTCATGGTCAGTCAAACTCAAGCTTGAAAGCGTTGGGGATTCTAGTGTTTCCAATTGACGCGATCATCACGTGCCTTGATCCGACAACACTCCGGTCCTAACGGCAATTTGTCGTCATTCTGTAAGTTCAATTTTGAGTTCTGCACCAGCTGTCCGGCTATCAATGCTGTCCGATTTTCATTACAATTCGATTCGGACATGTGGCGCGGCACCTAGCTTTCTCTAGCACCAGACTGCCCCCAGGTCGCAGGCGCTCAACTATGGTAGACATTCTCACACCAGATCACCATCTTGTAAAACCTTTTTTTATTATTGTTGATTTAGTTGGCGTGCCCAGGTGCGAAGCGCCTATATCGAACGGAACATACAGAGGGGAGAACTAACTAATCTACATATGTAGACGCCAGAATCCAACGTCCCCCTGTTAACCGGAAAAAGAATGAGGCGGAGAATCCGAAACCGTTTTAGACCAGCCCTATCGACTAACCCAGGAGGACTAAGTATAAAAGTGGTGGTGGCCGAGCGGGGTGCAGTGATGGCGACGAAGCCCGCAGGGTGGGAGATGGGCAAGCACGAGAGCCGACCATCTAGGCTGTAAGTAAAGAAGCTAGAAAGGGGAATGAATAAACTATGTGTGCTGGAAAAGAGAGAAAATGAGGAGGGGGGGAGCGTATTCAAGGAGAGCGTTCATGAGGAACCGACGTCGAGGCCAGGATGGCTGGCTACGCGTCGCGCTGAGGTGGGCAAAGTCTTGAACCTTTTGGTGGTGTGGATGAATCTGAGGAGACATGGTAGTGCCTCAGGGGAGGACAGGATGAAAGAAAGTGACTCAGCTTTGCAGCTCAATTTGCGGCGAAGGAAGATGTGTCTCTCGTTGCGGTAATGGGGGCATTCTAGCAAGTAATGCCATGTGGTCTCCACCGTTAGTCCCTTGCAATGGGGGCATGTGGGCGATTCCGCGAGACGGATACGGAAAAGGTGGTGGTTGAGGGGCGAGTGGCCAGTCCTGAGCTGTGCGAGGATAGAGGGCTAGTTGCGGTCGAGATCTGAGGTTAGCCGGAGGAAGGCCTTGGATGGTAGGCTGGGATCTATTCGGTTCATGGTGCCGTGACGGGGAGATCTCTTCCAATGGTGCTTCCAGGTCTTCGCGACTTTCTGAAGGTGGTGTTGCTGGAGAGCGGGAATGCTGGATGGGAGGGCCTTGCCTCGGAGGAAGGGAGGGAGGAGTTTAGGGGTCACTGGAGGTCCCTTCTGCGGCTTGTTTGGCTAGATCGCCAGCGTGTTTGTTGGGAGCAAAGTCAAGGTGGCCCAGGTCTGGAGGTCTACTACATCTCGCATCCTGTCAGTCCAAGCATTACCTAACTGGAGAGCTTGCCGGCGTTCCAGAGCCCTCTGGAGCTGGTCTTGCTTCGTGTTGAGGAGCTCACCAGCGTCGTGAACCCGGTTGAGGAGGTAGTGGGCTGGGTAGGGGTCTTAAACTACGGGGTGGAGGGAGAGAGGAAAGGCGCACCGCGGCTCGGAACAGAACTTTGGTGAATAGGAGGGTCCATCGGGAGGAGGTTGGAGTGAACATCTAGTACGTCGCCAGCCGCAGTGCGAAGAGTACAGTCCAGGACAAGCAAAGCCTGCCAAACATCATGATCCAGAATGGGGCACCAGCCACAATGATCGGAAAGTTGGGGATTCTAAAACGTTTATTAGACCTATAAGACGTGAAATCATCGAGCACATTGCGCTCAACCGTCATTCTGATCTTTTGGAACCCCCAAAATTTGGCCACCCCCCCAAAAAAAAAAGCTAAACGAAAAATACAGGATTAACTCCTTTCATCTATTGATAGACGTTCCCGTTGAATACTTCAGGGTCAAGATGATGATGGTGGCGGAAAAAAAAGAGTGATTTCTAGGGACCGAGAGAGCAGAAAGTTCAACTTTAGCCAGCCATTCATTCCATGTCAAAAAAAAAAGCGCTCTAAAAATTCGTACAACACTTCGGGCCTTCATAAATCAACAAGCAAAGGCAGCAGAAAACAGAGAGCCTGCACCTGTTCTGCCTGATAGAGAGGACACAGATTGGGAGCCGGACACATTTCACGACAGTCTTAAAAATCAATTTTCAGAAAGAAGATGAGTCCGACGGAGGTGTCGATACTTGAGACGATCATCAAGGAGGCCAGACATGAGTGCATCTTCCTTCCCAAATTTCACTGTGAATTGAATCCTATTGAGATGGTGAACATTTACCTTGATTATAACCCTCAGATAACACTAAGTGTCCTAGTACTGGGGATGGGCCAAGTACAGGTACAGGGAAAAACCGAAGAAAACGTTTAACAATGCAAAAACAGCCGCGTTTAAAGCACTTGATGCGTGTTCCACGAATGTTATAAAAAGATTCATCAACCGAACATGGCGATTTATGAGTGCTTATCGTCTCGGTCTGAAGAGTAAGGCTGCCGCATGGGCAGTTAGAAAAGCAGAAGGGTCATCGAGCAGTATCTCGGTCCGCAATGATGCATTTGGAGGCTGTTTTAGGTACCTAGATTTTGTAAAAATCGGTCCAAAATTTTGGCCACCCCAAAAAATCATGGGCAAAACTTCGGACTAGTGTTTTTCGACGTCTTTTGCCAATTACACCGGAAATATATATGTTCAGAGTGCATCCAAACCTATTCTTAAATTATTAGTTTAGGAATGAACTTGAGTAGACACAAAATCATTCCCGAAAGTATAGATTTTGGATGATC
>JABCKO010008070.1:0-17308 GCA_018855915.1 Tephrocybe sp. NHM501043
TTGGAGGTGCCAAATTTTTGGCGGTGGTACTAATTCAAAAAAAAGGAAATATATTGGATTTCATAAACACAATGTTGGCCATGTACTACAGATGTCTTGTATGAGTAAATCTCCAACTGCATATCATGTAACATGTTATTCTGAAATCATTGTGGGAGAAAGTGTATTAGAAGCTCATTACATAAAGTTGCCTGATGAACTTCCTTCATGGCATTCAACATGGTATGTGTTCATCATCTCTGCCTATGCACACCCTGCTTCCCTGGCCTCTCCACCACTACCAGTGCAGACAATGCCTGATATGGTCTCACAATGTTGCAACCACCAATTTGGAAGGTGTTTTGGCAGTGTGCAGTTCCAAAAATTCAGAAGCAGTTTATTTTTAGAGCAGTCCAAATCAATGGTTCCAATTTGGAACTGACCAAATAATGGGCCTACAAGGGTCCCATGTGACCAAGGCTTTCAATGCCTTAGGTGAGCCTTTGTTCTATCTTGACAAAAATGGTCATCTACTGCATCCTAATGTCTTTGGATATGGATTTGGCTCAAGCATTGCTGACTCTGGCATGTTGTGCATGACTCTTCTGCAAGAAGGACCTACATTAATTAACAGAGATGTTATACTCATTGGCAATGCTAATGGGAAGGAAATTATTCAAAGCAAACCCTTCATTTTTCTGATCCAGGGCCTGATCATAGTTGAAGCAAGTGTTGTTGATCCCGACAATAGCCATCAGCCTTTTGTGTTGGAATTGGAGTGTAAGGCTGATATTGTTGGGCCAGACCCTACAGTGTCAGATAGGATTGAGAACTGCCTTGCTGGAGTTGTCCTGAATTTTGGAGAAGCTTCATCCAGCATTCAAAAATGGCATCCCTATCAAATTACTGCACAGTATAGTAGACCCACTGATGAGCCAGATAGGCAGCTTCTTGTCACACATTACAAAGCATATTTTTGAAGGCTTCAATAAGCATTATGATACTACAGCTGGTGAGCTCCTTTACAAACATCACCAGAAATCACTACTAAATATCTTGGTTGTCCAACTGCTGCTAGGAGCAGCCCACTTTGTTTCAGGTCCCATGGGTGGAAACTTTGCTCTAGATTGTTATCTCACAAAATGCTACCCACACAAGAATGTTGGAACAAATCAAACTTGTCAACTGTTACAATCAAGCAGGCATAGTGGAGCTGGTCTGCAGTCTGTCACAGTATACTACCTGGCTGTTTCTACAACCTTTTGGTTATATCAAACCCACTTGTCTTGTTAGCTTCTTGGAGTGGCAGGTCAACAATCCTTTCTTTACCCACAACAACCCCCCAACTCCAGCAATGATTGGTCAGACTGATCCCTGCCAAACATGTTTTGGAAACTATGCCTTCAACAGTTACTCCCAAATTCTGAATACTCCTGTCTATGATGCATGTAGTGGACCACATCTTGGCACTGAAAACCAAAAGCAGTACCAAGAGAATGTCATTGATGACATATATCCTCCTTTCCCTTCTAGTATTAGCAGTTCTGCCAGCACAGTTGAGATTGGTAGAGGTGTAGATAGAATAAATGGACATCCAGGCAGGCCCTATGTGGCAGCACCACTTCCAAATTTTGCCTACAATCCAGATGCTTATCCCACTGTAGCATGTAGAAACTGGGCTTGCCTTGATACCTGGCTTAAACCTACCCTTGGCAATACCTGGGATGTTGATTACTGGGAGATATTAGTAGGTGACACTGTAACAAGGGCCTTTTGGCAGATTTTTGATACCAACACACCTGATAATATGATTCATGTTCAGGTTGATACATTTTCAGTCATTGATGAGGATGATCAGTTGGATATGGAACACTCTGCAGTGGCTGCAGCAGGGTATAAAGAAGACCTTCTCATGAGCACACAGCTTGCCAATGCATGGACCTTGGGCACACTCACAAATTCTGAAGAATGTCTTCAATACAATGACAATGTAGCTGCTGGGAGGATTGTAACCATTGTAGGCAATCTTGTTATTGACATTGCGGGCATGACATCTACCAAAGAACTCCATCCACATGTTCTTAAGCTTGTTCAGTGGGACACTTTAGCTCATGACTCATCCAGCACTTCAGATCCTTTCTTGCATCCAATTCTACAACTACTTAAAGTCAGCAATCAGGCCACTCTCAGCAATTCCAAAACAATCACTACTGACATTGACTCACACTTCCATGGAATCTTCTCTCTTGGTTGGGATATTGTTGCTACAACTGCCATCTGTGAAAATGGAGGAGCCCTGCTTAATTGATATGAAATCAATAATGTGGCTAATGAGGCTACACTTTTTCTCATTGCAGATAAGGTTGGGTGTCATGATGGTTTGCATGGGTATGGTAGATGCCAAGACAATGTTTAGGGCCTCATATGATCTTAAAATTGAAGTGGACAATTGAAAAAATCTGTTATGGGAGAAGGAGAGAAGGTAAAGATACAGTGAAGAGGAGGACAACAAGATGCAGGATTAGCCTGGATCATGGTTAGGTTGTTATGTGCTACTTTCCCTCTGTGTATAAGCATTGTGCTATTCTAGTAGTCTCTGTCTCTATGTTCATCATTGCATCTTTCCTGTTCCAGCCATTTCTCCCAAAGTCTCATCTTCAACTAGTCTGGCATGTGGCAAATATGAGACAGCACAGCTAGCCATAATTCTGAAAGCTCACATTTGGTCTTTGTTTGGATCAAAGCTAGTTGAGATCATTGCAATGGTTGGCTCCCATTCTTTGCTGTGGAAAACTGCTTCTAGATATGTTTTGTCCTCTACTTGATCCCTGAGATAATGGCATGCATCAAAACCATCAATAACAGCATAGAACATTGGTTGGACATTTGTTAGAATGACCTTATCTCTTGGGAAAAGTGATGAACTCATGTGTTCTTTCTACAGATGTCAGCTTGTAATGTTTAGGTTTGAAAGTGTTCAAAGTAAGCTAAGAATAAGCAAATTAGGGAAGACACTTTTGAACATCAAAGGTTGATCAAAGGTGGCAGTCTTTCTAAATTTGGAGCCTTCAAAATTTAGCACCTGTGAGTGATATTAACCAGTACTGTAAGGGCTTCTCGGCTCTTTCAATTTTCATGAGGCTGCCTTTCATCACACATTGTTTTGATGACCAACACAAGGTTGTTGCAGCACTCAATGAAAAGTCCCACCATGCTGCTGTTCCTGATTGTTGTGATGTTGAATGCTGATGGATACTGGTTGTTGTTGCCAGCCTCGTTAAGAGGTGTTTGCAGTTTTTGAACTTTGAGGGAGTGCTCAGTTTCAGGGAGTGTATTGAAATTCTGGCTATTAATTACAAGGAGTCCCAATGCTACCTGACCCATGCTGCTGTCATTTTCAGAAGTCAATTCAGCTTTCCAAGAGTGCCTCAGAGTTTCTTCATTTTCTGTGCATATATATTTAGTGTACATTGCATGTATCTACTCATCTGTTTGCCCTTTCAGCCCCCAATCCATATGTCATGGACCAACTGTCTTTGATGATGTTGAGATTGTGTCATTCATTTCAACAGCTCCCTTTAGGAAGCCCTCTTTCAATAGCTCTGGTGCATCATGCATTACATTATCTCTGCATACTTGTGCCAATCTATGTAAGTCCTTACAATGCTTAGTTTAAATGCTCAGATGCAGTTTTTGGAGTAGTACCAATGTGTGCAATATTTTTCACAGCAAGACTTGCTGGCATCAAATTCAGAATGCAAACTTCTGTAAAAGTAGTAAATGCTTATATACCTCTATTCATGGGAGTCTATTAGAAGGTCCTGCAGCTCTCCACCTATATAACTGATATCTAACAAAGTTGTCCTATCAAGCACTTCATTCAATTTGTTTCCAGATAGGGCATCTTTTGAGATGTTGTCTGTGCTAAGCTGATGCACTTGAGACAAGGTTGAAATATGAACTATTACATGCCATTAACTGAGCATCACATATCAATAGTTGTTTTAATGTACACCTTAAATGCTGTGTGTTGGATGTGCCTAAGCAATTGACTCTCAAATCTGCTTTGACTTGCTGTTGTACATCAAACTATTATTTGCTTTGTCAAATTTATTTAAATATTCTTAGAGCCTAAAGTCTGTTGTCCAGAGCTGGTGACTGTCCCTGGCATGGTGTTTGATTACATGTTACCATGACTCCAGTATTGAAGTCTGCAGATGCATATCTAATATTATTATCTATTGACTTGGGATAAAGGTCAAAGGTAAGAGCAGCATACCTAGTTTCATTGTTTTTCTAAGTAGCAGGCTTGTAGACACTGAAGTTCAGACTTGCACCAGGGACTGTACTTTGCAAGCCTATATCTTGCATATAGTTTTGGGCTCCAAATTTCCAATGCACCCGGAGAGTGTTCTCAGTAAGAGTGATAAGTAGACAGGGCATAGTGTCATACTATCTGCAAGCCCAGCTAGGTGTGCACATAATCACTTTCCAAAAAGTTCTTTTGCTATAGAAGTATAGCTACCACCATTTAAGTTGGTTGAGTATTGGGAATCAATGCCTATGGCTCAGTAAATTAATTGTAGGGTAGTCACCACAGTGATAATTTAGATCTTCTTCAGAGAAAATTTCATTGTGTCCTACATCCATCATTACTTTGAACACTATCTTGCAATAGTGAACATAGATTGAGGAGACTGAAGGCTCAGTATTTTTGGACATTGTGGTGCTCCAGAAGGCTATGACAAACTTGACTTCAGGAGTAAGAACTTTGCTTTGTAGGCCTTCATTATGCATGCAAGGCAATTTTATCTTCCAATACAAAGGAGTCACACTGAAAGGGGTCCTTCATGCTGGAAGTGACATATGTTACACTCAATAGTGTCTTCATCAAGTAGAGGGATGTGCTTGTGAGAGCTTGCCAAGAAGCATAGGCTGAAGGAGAAAATGAAGGCAATGTTGTGTGGTGCACTTTATAAAGGCAAAAAGAGCTCTGAGGAACATTGAATAGCTTTGTGTCATCTTGATGCAAGGAGCTTAATGCAGGTTAGTAATATTAGCAGTCCTAAATACCTGTACTGGATTAAGGTGTGTGCTATACCCTTCAGCAAGTCCATGCACAAGTCCTGCAAGAATGCAAAGATGGAGTGCATGAGGATCTGATGAGGATGAGCTGTAAGATGAGATAGTGGAGCAGTGCACCATTAGGTACACTGGCACTCAAATCTGCAACTGAGCTGTTGTTGTGTACTACAATAAGGATTCAGGAAGAAGTAAGCATACATTTCTCCAAAACTGAAGAAAGCTTATGATGATGATTAGCTGGCAAATGTGTATGAGTGTTGTGGGGCAATTGGCTTTGTATTTCTTATGTAAGGACATGTTCATGACAGTCATTCCTGGATGGATTCAATCACAGAAATTGTTGAACTTCCTGAGCAAGGTATGTGATATCATGCTTGCAGAGCTGACAAAGATGTTTGAGCTGTGGGCATGTGCACAAAAGTCTTGTGAGTGAAAATAGCATATCAACAAGTCAATTATGCACTAACACAGAGGGTAGAGAAAGGAACAGACTTAGTTGCATCCCTACACAGATGATCTGAAAGAATGGCCCTCCAGCATTAAATTTTATTCTTCAAAGTACTCAAATTTTACAACTTGTATTTGCAACAAGAGAAAACTAAGAAATTTGCCTTGTTTTAGAGGTGTAGTTACTATGCTACCCACCCCTCTTATATGAGTCATTGTGTGGTATGGTCAGGTGAGAAATCCATCATGCATGCAGGAATCTTCCTGAATAGAGGGGTCATTGCAAATCTTACATGGCTGTTTCCCAGGGCTATCAGAGTTCATATAGTGGATGCAACTTGCTGGTCAAATGCAGAAGCCAATTTTGTACTCTGAACCAATGCCAGCTTAAAACTTAGCCTCTCCTTTATTTACAGTCACAAGGGTTGCCTCTATGAGATTAATCCTGTAGACACATCACAGAAAGTTGCTATATTCTTCCTCAAACTCATGGAAATCCTTTTTGCAGTTCATCATATTGCCTCCTTTAACAAACCCCTAAAGAAAGTCCTTCTGTAGACCAACAGCCTCAATTTGGTAGCAGCCTTCAGTGCTCTTCATGCATCTGAATCCTTTCAAAATGCTAGTTTTCTATCTATAGTCAGAATACTGATTGAGATATCAATTGACCTACAGCTATGTCACATCTCAGGAAAAGACAATGTTTGTGCTGACCTCATATCACCTTTAATCATTGAAGAATATCAGCACTTGTTTCTATTTGACCACATCTGCTGCTTTTTTTCCTTCAAGAGACCTCTTGTTGGTGTGATGGAGAACTTGCTTTTGAATGTTCTGGTCAGTTCTAAAATTGACATGCCCAGCTATGAGCCTACATGATCTCAATGATTGAGTAGCTCACCACCAAGCCCACACAATTGAAATATCAACATCATCAGGCCAGTACTTGTGATTATATCTATTTTGCCTATCTCACAACTTGCCATTAGATCCTATGCCTCACACAGAGTCTAACCTTAGGCTGATACATTGCATTTACCTCAGGTCCAAAATACTTGGCAGAAGCTCACCACTATCTTTGCAACTCATTTCCTGATTTCAATGAAAATAGAGCAATCCCAATTGTTTAAGCAATGATTAGAGAATCAAAGAAAATCTAGGCAGATCCAATCTGTTAGCAAACTTCCTATATGCCATCACCATGTCACCATTTGTGTTGATAGAGCAAATTGACCTCAATCTTACAACAATCTTCTCTTTACAACTATAATGTCATGTTGTTTCTATGCATGTCACTGATCCAGACAATTGATATTAAAGAAAAAGAATGACATTGATTGGCACAAATTATCAAGTGCTCATCAGTTATCTCATCTCACAGATATGTTGATTATCACCTGCCTTACCATCAAGCTGACCCTTCTTCAGTGGTACCAATATCTTGTTATCCAAGCAAGATGTTACAGATCCAGTAATTCTGCTTCAATGAGTGAGCAGTTTGTTACCTACAATACTGACTCACCTTTTCTTCTTCTTCTGCTGTGGACTTTTTTTGGTTGGGGAGGTGTGCAAGCCCTTGAATGCTCAGACTTTGACATGCAACATTGACTAAACCTTAGCTAAGCTCTCACATATAGAGAGAGCTATAGAAGGTAGAAGCTTTAGGCTTTTTCCTCATTTCCCTTCATCTAGGAATGTGCTAGGTCTGGCTTGGCCTCAAAGCCTGGGCTTAGGCTCATCAAAATACAAGCCTGAGCCACAAGCCCAAGCCATGGCTTTGTTACTAGATTAGGAAGTGGCACTGGATTACATGATGTGAAATAGAACATAATGGGTGTATGTATTTAATATTACTACATATCCTCTATGTCAGAATTGACTATATCATCTACTATGATCTGATCCCATGAGAAACTTAATTTACTGTTGACTATGATGTCCAGCTCCTCATCACTGCCATCAAAAATATCCTCATCAGCACAGGTAGCTACTTCTCAGAAAATCAAATCATTGTGGTACATACACTTGAGACACTGCAGTGCCTCTTTGGCTAGACACCATAGGCACCTGGCCTTTTGGAGATTGAGACCACAAGTGTGGAACCTGACCTCCCCTTGAGTTGATGGGTCCATTCTTGTTGCCAATATTAGTTTGAGGGTATGGGTATTGTGCTGGTTGTCCTGCTGGGCTTAGGTCACTTCTTTGTCATTGGAGCTCCTCAACAGTCACTTTGTGTCCTTCAAAAATCTAAACAGAAATTTCAGAGTGTTAGTTCTCATGAGTAATGCTTTTAGCAACTCAGCTTCACAATCCAGTTTTCTGCAGAGGTGGACATGTCTCTTGTACTGGTAGTGCAGGCATTCCAGCAGGAAATGTTGTACCATTTCAGACTTCAGCTCATTGCAGGATGGGCACATGGGGTTTCTGACTAATATATGCAAAAGAGATGAGTGTTGAGTGGGATGTGGTGGGTCCTTAGTTGTGTCAGGATAGCATACTGGTATTGATCAAGGTTTGTAATCAGCCTGAGGTAGCTCCTCAATGGGAGTTTTCTGTCAATAGAGTTAGTGAGGTTATACCTTGGTGATTTCTTCCATCTCTCCTTTCAGAGTTGACATGTGTCTTGCAGGTGTGCCTGTCATGCTGCTGCTATGCTTTTTGGTGGGTGACTTCTGAGGTATCCCAGGAGTTGAGCTTTGTTGCTGGACTTGCTCTTTGCAGCTTCCTTTGCTAGCTTGTCTGCTCTCTTGTTAGGTCCAAAATTGTGGTGGCCAGACATCCATGTGAGTTGAAGTGTTTATTACCTCCTTCAGTCTGCATCCAAATACACTGTAGCTTCTCTGCCATTGAGTGAACCTTGTCAAGTAGATAGTGTGCTGGGTGTGGGCATTGGTTGTCCAATGCTTTGAGCATTGCCTGGCTGTTGCTGCCTATGAGGGAGTCATTAGGGAGCTCCTCTTCTATTGATGTCAGTAGATGCAATTCAAGAGTCACCCCAACAATCTCTGCCTTGTAGACTGTGTGATCCCTCATTGAGCCCAAGTGATAGGTTAGATGTCGTGTCTTGACTCTTTTTCCATAAAGTACTGCAGAGGCTCCAATTCCTCCTTCAAAGCCCAAACCATCACAATGTATTGCCACTTTGGAGTTGAGGAAGTCCTCTTCTGCTGTCTTCAGTGCATATGTCTTGTTGCTATCTATGCAAATTATAAAAGCAGGTAGATAGTTGAGTCTACATCTCACTGGGTAGACAGTCTCAAATACATCTGGCATGACCTTTGTGGTAAAGAACAGGTGGTGAAGGGGTGACCTGTGTTTCTTCACATAACATTTTGCTGCCTAATGGACTGGCCTATAGAGGGGGTGAATATGTGGAAGGGACACAAGACATACTGCCACCCTATATAGAATCATGTTGAATAACATGTCAACTGGTAAGAGGAAAGCATAGGTATCCAGAGTATCCCTGGACATTGTGCTGAGTGCTCCAGTGATAGACCTGGTAACTTGTTGCTGGGATGGTGTGATCTTCTTTGTGACACCAATGGATCCAAGCATCTTCCCTGATTCAGACTTATGGATGCCAGTGTACTAGACATCTGCTGTGTAGGTAAACATGGGAACTGCCATCATGTTGTAAAGCTGTCAAATGGTATACAGTGGCATCCCCATTGATGGCTGTGATAATTGCAGAATTTGGATGGACTATAGTGTTGCTTTGCATATGGCCTCCTGTGTGTGGGTATTCTATCATAACCTAGCATCAATAATGACTCCAAGATATTTGTGTGCCTTCTTTGTCATGATGGTCTGTGTTGTCATTGATCCATTGTGTTTATATCTTGTAAGTTCCAGGTTTGGGGGAATTTCATCAAGACATGAGTGGGGAAAGTTGACAAGTGCTAGCTTCCCCAGTTCAAATGGTGAGTTGAAATGGATTGACCAGTCAAAACCCCTATTCCTCTGTTCCATGAGTTTACATATGATCTCATGGCACTGATGGAGGGTCTTAGCAATTGCAATTAGCATTGAATCACCCACAAATCCAACAGATTTCTTATCTTTTTCCTTAGTCTGTACTATCTTTATCAGCCCCACATTGTAGAATGCATAAAGTATCATTGACAAGGGACAGCCCTGGGTAGTGCCATTGATGATGTCTATGTGGTCAAAGATCCATCTGTCAAAATGGAGTCTGGCTTTCCAGTTGGTGAGCATCTGCAAGATGATTTTCACATAGCATTCTGGTACCATATATTGTCTGAGGCATTGTATCAGCTTCTTGTGTACAACATTTGGGAATACACTCTCAATGTCTAGGAAGAGCACAACTGCCACTTTCTTAGACCTCCATGCATCTTTGATGGTTGACACCACCATGTGGATGGGGTCCATTGTATTCCTTCCCGGTTTGCTACCAGATTGGTGGTCTGGGAGCATTCCATGCTTCTCTGCCAGATAGGACAGGTGTTGGCTATCATGGTCAAGAGTAATTTGCCTCTGGTGTTCAGTAGACCAATCAGATGGTAAGACTTTGCTTTGGTGTATGTGTCTTACCCAGGTTTCCTGAGTACTAGAGTAGTAACCAACTATTGTTATACACATCAAGTTCAAAGACTGCCCTGTAGATGATGTAGAGGTGTCAACTAGGCTGTCAGCACATTTCATTAGCACAACATTGGGCATTCCATCTGGGCCTGGGGCCTTATGGGGTTGAGTATTACTATGGTCTTCAGGATGTGATGCTTGTTGAAGAACCATACCCCCAGAAGGGGGTTGCAGTATTTGTCTTGCTTTTCCTGATTGTCATCATGTAGCATTAGTGGTGGAGAAAAAAATGAGTCTACCAGAATTTGTGCCTTGTCCTCATTTGCCATGGCCCATCTTTGTGGAGTGTCATGTAGTTGCTTGAGTTCTGGAATGCAGTCCTTGACATATTGCCTATTGTTCTCCAGCCATTTCTCCTAGCAGGAATTTTTTTGCCTCTCTTATCTTAGCAGCCATCAGCTGTAATAGGTCCTTGGCATTCTGGTGGGAGGGGTGGTTGATAACATCTCTGAACTTGTAGGATAGATTGTTTGCTTTCAACCTGGCTTTCTTCAGAGACTTCAGTTTGTCATTCCACCAGTGTTTGGTGTGTGGGCAAGGTTTGGAAGTGGGCACAACATCTTTGCATGTGATGACCTCTTGTAATATGGCAATAAGCTCTGTTACCTTCCAGTCAAACTCCTGTTGTATTTTGATCAGCTTTGCTGGGGATTGGAGCATCAATTTCTCAACCAGTAAGGAATTGAACACTTTCCAATTGACTGTGTGGAAGACTTTTTGGGGCCTGGGGAAGGTACATGCCAACAGGAGGTCTACTACTGTTGTAATAGGCATATGGTTCATGACTGGAGGATATAGCAAGGTGTCAACTGTGCACATGATGATGGGGTTACACTTACCTTTCTGGTACCAGATGTTGTCTGGTCTAGTCCATCTGTTGCTCAATGTCTGCAGCATAGGCATGCCTGCTGGCAAGGCTAGCTCCATGTCATACTTGGCCAGTAGTCTCAGGAGTGGTTGGATCATGTCTTCTGATGAGTTGAGATGCCTGTTCTCAATAGTTTCCCAGATGGGGTGGTGCCTGTTGAAGTCACCTAACTATAGCATGTGATCATGTATTGAAGGGCATATTGTTTGAAGGCAAGGGTTATTGAGATGATGTCCAGCACATTGTTGTTGTTACAGTCATTGTAGATATTGAATATGGCTGTAGAGCCATTGGGCCCCATAAAGCATATCACAGTTACATTGGGTGAGAATACATCAATGAAGGAGTACATGTCTGTGGGTATATTAGTGTTGATTGGGAGAATAGATCTTATATATGAAGCATTGTCCTGGCAATGTGTATTAGGTAGTGGACAATCCAGTGGTGAGATGCCTGTGTTTTGTTCAGATGGTCGAGGTAGGGTTTTTGTAGTGTAAGGATATCCCAGTTGTCCAGTTTGGCACTTGCTAACATGGCTGCATCTAATTTTTGAAGGTTTTTCTGCCAGATGTGTAGTCATGTGTTGCTTCCCAGTGAGGTAAGATATGCAACACCAGGTTCCAGCATGTGTTATGTAATCATAAATGACCTTCTTCAACATTGCCTTCTCTTTCTCCACAAACAAACCTATCATCATTCAAGCTTTTGTATAATGGATATAAGACCTTAAAGAAGAGACCTCAAAAGTCAGAACTTAAATCCAATAAAAAAATAAGGGAGGAGAAGCCTCCTCAAAATTGTTTTTTTTTTTCAGTTTCCAAGTGTTCCTGGACCTTATTCTGAACATTCTAGGGCAACATTGAAAATTCAGAACTCAACATCTGGCCGCTTATGTAAGCTACACGTGACTACAGGTAGAAGGGGAGGAGTGTCAAGAGAATCCAAAAAAAACAACCCCCCAATGCGCTTCTCATGCCTAGAAAATTCAAAGCAGACCAGGCTCAAGCTCAGAACCTCTCAGAACACCAAAACCTCTCAAAAAAAAACACCGTTGAGGATGTTGAGGATAAAGAATTGAACCCACCTTGTCCAGCACCACATGCCATAGAGGAGATTCTTGATGTTCTTGTGTACCTGGAGGAAGTATCAGATGACAATGAAGATGATGAAGATGAAATTACTGAAATATCTCCATTAAAACACTTCACAAAAACTCTAAAAACAGCACAGCAGGTAGCCACTCTTGCAGAGAGGCAAAAGGAGATGACATGGCCCATGCATTACTTTGGGAACTCAGACCAAATCAAGCATCAATACAAGGAGATTGAATGAGATCTAGAAAAGAAAGGATTTTGTTCAGTTCTTTCTTGAGTTGTTTCAGTAGTAATGCAAATGTGCACCTTCTACCATGCTAGTGATGAGCTTGTAGGTGGCAGATCAAAGATATCATCAGCAGATAAGTTGTTGAGTGCTGGGGCTGAAGACGATGTTGTTAAGCACACTTAGGTAGCTCACAAGTCTTTGCAACACAAAATTGTATTAACTTTAAAATAGTTGGGTTTTAAATATATCAATGATATGGTGAATACTTCTTCAATAAGAAGGCTTACATCTGGCCAGGCTCAGGCTCTTTCTACCCTGGAAGCTACACTTTGGAATGCTATCTAATCCACTCCCTGGGGATTGATAGTCCTGATGTACTTGCCCTTTTCTTCATTTCCCTCCTCTATTTTATATTGAACCCAGGCACATGGACCACCCATTCCCATCACTCTACTCCAATGCTCCAACCCCGTCCCTTGGCAATAGGTCTGCTCAATTGAATTGAGCCAGGGGAGGGACCATATGGTGCTCCTTAGTACCACATGATTCCTCCCTCAACCTTTTTCCTTAATATTTATTTGTGTACTGCTCTCCCAGCCACACCACAGCCACTATGTTCCCCCCTCATCTATTACCCATTCCCAAACTTATTCAAACTTATCCTGGCCCTGGGATGTGTCAGAACACGCAATGCATCCTTGGAGCAGAACAGGTCAGTGGACTGACATCACTGTGGATTCACTTCAGTTAATAACCTGGGAACTGAGCCAACTTCCTGTTTTGGACTTGGCACCCTTGGTTCCTTATTTTAGCCTTGGTAATTACTGGGAGCTGAGCTGACTTCCCCTTTTGGGCTCAGCTGCCTTGATTCTTTCTGCACTCATCCCTTATTAGTGCTGCTGCCTCTGTGGCATGTGTTGCCCCTCCTGCTCACTGCCACACCTTGGGTGTACCCTTTGTATAGACCCCTTTTGCCACTGGTAAAGCCCTTCCTAGTGCATCACTGGTGCCTGATAATAACAGCAATGTCAAGATCATTTCTGATTCAGGAAATGGAGGCAACAAGGACACACCTAAAGATGCTAAGATTGAAGTTCTAGAACAACAAATGGCATCCCCAACTGTCATTGTCAATGAAGTGAGTGATCCAAAAGTCAAAGATGGTAGAAACTCACAAGCCAAAAGGATAACAAGATGCCTGGCAAGGCACCCACTGCAGACAAGGAACCATTGCTACCAGACCTAAAGACAGAAACTCAGAAAGAAGTTGAGAGGCTTCTCCAGGAACTTTGCAAAGAGAAATGGCTGACAGACAACAGTAAACCATTGCAGATAGACAATGAGCTTAATGTTCTAGATTATAAGGACTTCCCAACACTATGATGAGCTTGCACAGCACTCACCATAAAAGCAAAGACAAAAAATTAGATGACATCTTCTGTGCACAAATCACTGGGATGGTGGGGGTTCTGAACCTTTATCTTAATGTGGAGCTATCCTACACATGGCAAGAAGCATCAATGCTTGCTTTGCAGTCAGACAGGAAGAGTGCAAACCATGCACAAAACCTATGCACATGGATCCATCAATTCCTTCACCATGCACCACTGTCAACCCATTGTTACAGCAGAGTTCAAACCTCAATCCTTCAGGATGAGGACTTCACGTCTGCAATCCACCTTCATCTGCAGGAAATTGCAAAGGATGGCTACTTCAAAGCCCAGGACATTGTTGACTTCATTATGACAACCAAGATGCAGGAGAAACTCCTCAGATTTGGGGCTAAAAAAACCAAGATCACTGTCAGAATAGTGAAGAGGTGGCTACATACCATGGACTGGCAATACAGTTGATGACAGAATGGAATGTACATTGATGGCCATGAGCACTATGATGTTGTGGAGTACTGAGATGCCTTCATTGAGCAATGGAAGGAGTACAAGAAGAGAATATTTACATATGACAATGATGGCAACCTGCTTCCAAAGCTGCAAGGCTTCCCTGTCCCTCCTGGCCAGTGATTTTGGCTCATCTTTGTCACCCATGATGAATTTCTCTCATAGTATCCAAATTCTTAATATATGAAATAGGGGAGACTAAAGCATGGGAATGAGTATGTGAGCAATGAATGATCATCATGAGCTTACTCACATTATTAACAGGGAAGCCAGGCTCATCTTCAAGGCAGGGATAAATCAGGATGGTTACTTCACAGTGGACAACTTGATTGAACAGGTTGACAAAGCAATCAACATCTTTGAGGAGAAGATGCAAGGATTTGTGACTGAGCTGTTCCTCTTCAACAATGTGCCCAGCTACCAGAAACATGCAGACAATGCACTATCTGCTTGAAAGATGCCTAAAAACCCAAAAGAGGGTTGGACACATTACAAGGGTAGTGCACAGATGTGTAGTACTCACCTGCACAATGGCAAGACCCAATCCTTTTACTATCCCAATGACCATCCTGAAATGCCTGGGTGGTTCAAAGGCATGGAGCAAATTATCTGGGAATGTAGTCAGTGGCCAGAAAACAGGCTGTTAGCACAGTGTACAGGGTTCAAATGTGAACCTGGAAAGACTGATTACTGTTGCCACCAATTACTCTTCACACAGCCTAATTTTGTTGCCCAGAAGTTGCATCTCAAAGAGTTTGTTATGTTGCAGGGCCATATCTGTCATATCTATCCCAAATACCACTGTGAACTCAACTTCATTGAGCAGTATTGGGGAGCTGCCAAATACCGGTATAGAAACTCACCTCAAACAAAGAATGTGGATGAGATGGAGAAGAACATGTTGGCTGCTCTTGACAATGTTCCTATTGATCAGATTTGGTGGTGAGTTCTTGATTATATCAAACAAGCCTAACAATTTACATCTCATCAGTTATGCAAATTGGGCTGCATGCTTTATCTTGGCATATCAGATGGGGCTCAGTGGGGGAGAGGCAGTGTGGGCTAACAAAAGATATCATGGTCATTGTACCCTGCCACCTACAATGATGGCAGAGGTGTGCAAAGCTCAAATATCTATGGCAGCACCAATTGAGTAGAATACATGTTTATACAAAAAAAAAATCTGAACATTTGGCTAGGCTTGGCACTTAGTAATCAGATTACATAAGGGTGCTGGAACCTGGTGTCACATATCTTACTCATTTAGAGGCTGTGAGTTAGGAGTTGTTGCTCCAGCTTGGTGTCACCACTCGCTGATGCTGGCTGGGTCAGATGAAGTCCCTAAGGTCAGCTTGTTGCTGAGTGCCTGGTGGGGTTGGTTGCACCTCTCCATTACCCAGCCAGGGTGTAGGGACCAGGGGGCTCAGGATAGCTTCTTTGAGTTGAGGACCCACATTGCTGGATTGTTGGTTAGGAAGTATGGCATTGAGGTCTCCAGGTATCACTCATCAAAGTCATCACATTTCTTCACAAAGGTTGGGCATGATCTGGAAGAACTAGGGTGGTGAGAATCTTTGCCACATAAGACACAGCATGGCTGGTTTTCATCCAAGCACTCATCCACCTCATGATTGCTGCTTGCGCATCTCACACACTTGGCTATAACTTTACACTTTGCTTGTATGTGGCTGTAGACTTGACAGTTATTGCAGTGGATCAGTTCTCTGATGTCCTTCCTAGCATAAACCCTGTGTCCTGCAATAAACATCTTATGCTGGAGAAGTTGGTTAGCAATGTCCTTGGATTTGCATCAGATTTGCAGCATTGCAAATATCTGCAAGGGGGCTCTGTTGGCAATCTTCTTGAGCCACAACATGTCTATGATCAAGCCCAGTTAGAGGTTGTTGTCACTTTTCACCAAAGTTATGTCATCAGGGCTAGTGGGGTCAAATACTCCTCCACATGGGACCGAGCAGACAATTAGGTTAAAGGTTTTACTTACAATCCTTGCCATGTCATCAATCTAAGTTTTTGTGATCTCAAACTTGGGATTGTTAGCATAACTCTTGAACCTATTCACAGATTCCTGTTTGTCTATCTCCAGCAGTAAGTCCCATCTTTCTAGGGTGGAGATGCCTCTGATATGTGTAGTGATGGGCTGGGGGTGTGTCATCTCCAATGGTTGCCATGTCTGCCATAGACTTGTCAATTTGCTTGAGCATTTTGTTGAGTCATTGGTGTAGTTTGGAAATACCTTGTTGGGATCAGTCAATGTCAGCTGCCTCACCCACCA
Source organism: Tephrocybe sp. NHM501043 (assembly GCA_018855915.1). Classification (NCBI taxonomy): domain Eukaryota; kingdom Fungi; phylum Basidiomycota; class Agaricomycetes; order Agaricales; family Lyophyllaceae; genus Tephrocybe; species Tephrocybe sp. NHM501043. The sequence goes on from JABCKO010008070.1 coordinate 16,502, forward strand.
AGATGAGTATTGCTCTTGTGTCCTTTGCTAGTCACTGTTGAAGCTTTGCATGGTGGTCATCCAAATGGGGATTGTATGTTTGCTGAGTTGTACGGCTACCATGGGCTGTTGTCACTTGGGCACAGGAACATTGGGGTCCTCCATTGCTTCCTGCCTGGGGAATAGATGCTAGACAGTTAACTATCCCTTCCAAGATGGATGCTAGATGCTCAAAGGCCTGGATGGGCTGTATACAGAGGCACTCAATAACTTTTGTCAGGAATTAAAAGCAAGAAAACACACCTGATCTGTTTCTATCAACCATTCAATAGCAGCATCCTTAAACACTTTGTCAGAATAGAGGATCTTCCATTCACTTGGGTCCAGTGTCTGAAAATATGAGTAGATCTGAGGCTGTTCCATAGTAGACTTTGCAGTGTCCCTGTGCTCCTTTGTATCCTCAGGAAGCATCAATAGAAAGCCCACAGTTTTGCACCACCTCCTGTAGATGCCCCGAGGTGAAATTTCAATAACATTGTATCAAGAGAGCTGTGGTGCTCACCTTATGCTTTGAAGCAATGTGTTGACAAAGTGTGGTGTGTTGATTGATGATTGCATTGGCCTGCACTGGGCATCCCTTTCCTGCTCTGAAAACATGGTCTCAGAAGCGAAATTGAAGAACATGAGAATAGCAACTCCTTGCAGACCCTCCAGATGCGTTGCCAGTTTCTGTTGCTGTTATTTGACACTGTTCACCTAAGGCATTGAAAGTCTCGGTCACGTGGGACCCTTGTAGGCCCATTATTTGGTCGGTTCCAATAGGCCTCC
>JABCKO010008071.1:0-17191 GCA_018855915.1 Tephrocybe sp. NHM501043
AATACTTTGCCTAAGGGAACAGTCCTCCACTTGCAAAATATTCCCAAGTGGACAGTTCAGCATGACATCAAGCTGTAAGTGTTTCCCAATCTGCCCATGGGACAACACTAATTGCTGTATGGCAAGGCTTTTAAGCCAAGAGGATGACTTTCTGAATCAAATCTATGCTTGATATAACAATTTGTGATGCTGGACATGAATGTATATTCTTGCCTCAATTTCACTGTGAGCTCAATCCAATTGAAATGGTATGTCTTTCCATTACTTAATTATTCCAAGCACTTGATGGTATCTTTTCCTAAGTATTGAGAATGGGCTGAATACAGGTATAGACAAGTTGCAAAGCCTTCATTTGAGAGTTCAAAGCAAGCTGTAGTTCAGGCACTTGATATGTGCCCAACCAACATCATATGTAGTTTTGCAAACTGATCCTGGTGCTTTTTGCATGCATATCACTTAGGTTTGATGGGGAATACTGCTGCTTGGACTGTCTGGATGTATACAATCTCTTGGGATTTTCTGATGCACCTGGAGGCATTGATTCCTCATTAGAAATGTTGGTCAAAATGGTCAAAATCTTTTGGCCATACTAACTTCTCATGGGAAAACAGAGATTTCCTTTTGGATGTATTTCATCTTTCTGAATCTGAATCTGAACTTAGTTTGGCCCAATTTTTTTCCTGATTGAGATATCAAATTTGTCATGTTTGCTTGTCTGCAACTGTAGCTCTCTCCAGGCTATTTACCTTCCTTATATGGACATATTTCTGCTGGCTCCATTCTGAACAACAACAAACAGCCTCCCTCATGCACAAGTGGCACATCATTGCAATTCTGCCAGCTCCACAACCTGTTGGCATGTTGTTAGAGAGCATTCATAGTGCTGCAGCAAACATGCCAGCCACCTCTTCCTGCTTTGTCCACTTTTATTTATGCCTGTGAAACCAGATCATGAATGCTTAGCTAAATGACGATTACAACAATGATTTATGTAATCCAGATCTTGCTTAGCTAAATGACTGTTATGACAATGTTTTATGTAGTCCAGCTCTTACTTAGCTAAATGACTGTTGTGATGATGATTTATGTAATCAAGCTCTTGCTTAGCTAAATGACCATTGCAATGATGTTTTACATAACCAAGCTCTTGAGCTCCATTCTTGACAATGACAAATACAACATTCCTACTAGACTAAATGCAGTTCACCCTCAAACTTCTAAACTCCTTACCCACTTAGCCTTCTTTCATGCTTTCAAGATTCCAGTTAATACTCTGTATCATCAGTGATAGATAGATTTTCTTAATAGAGTCTGTTGTATTTTTTATTGAACTATAGATATAAATTTGTTATATATTGCTTGCTGTGGATGTAATCTTTGCTACCACAGTATTCCTATCTAATATCTCTAATCTCACATCTTCTCTGTCTAAATGTGAAGAGGGGTGGTTTGTGAACAGGGCATTGTCAAAATCCCTCAACAACCTGATTGTACTCCTTCCTCAGCTACACAAGAGTACTATGTATGCACTGATTGGCAACAATGTAGCCTGCAGAGGTTTGCCCAGGTCTACAATGACATACTCAATTGTTTGGCCCTGTGACCAATAATCCATGAAAGCATATCTGGGGGTCAACACCAACTGCCTCCTGCACACTGTATACTTCTGACCACCTTCTCCCCTGGTGGTGAATGTCACTTCTGTCAAACTAATTGGTATGAGAACCTATGGTAATCCCAGAAATGTATCTCTGGGAGGTATGTTAGGCCAAAACAAAATGCATGCAGGGGGATAGCACACATGGATGATGCCATTGGTGTTGGGCAATGTATTTGTTTCTCTGTGGTCCAGCACTATTTTTGCCACAGTTCCTTGCATTCCATTGAAATTGGTCAGTAAAAAAAGGTAAAATCTTAGAAACTATGCAAAAGATATTGGGCAATAGTTATGATGAATAATAAAATATGCATGGCAGCAAGGAATGACCCAAATATTGCAACTATAGAGAAGGCAGTTACCTGATGGTGTAAGCAAACAAGGAATGCCTGTAGGCCATAAGACATGATTACAGATTGAAAAAAAAAAGCATGCTGAGTGGGGGAGTTACTGACATGGCAACCAGTACCTTGCAAATTAAGAATCCAGTGGCCAAAAGGCAGTAAAATTGATCTCTTTCCTCCTGCTGTGCCTCTTGGTATTGGTGAGTGAATCTTGATAGTTCTCAGTCACAGCCCTGGAACATATTTTTCCTCTAGATCAATGGCTCACCTTGCCCTCAGTCTTGTATCTGGTTGATTACTTCAACAACCTTGATGCATACCTTGATGTCAGACTACCTGTCTACTTTGTTTCTCACAATATTGACATCACCCATTAGGCAGGCCAACAAGCCCTCTGCAGCCAATTTATGACCTGCAAAGACTTCTCTATGGCCAACACTCTCAAAGCTGAATACAAATGTCCTGAAGCCTCATTCATCTCCAAACTTAGCACATCATAGATTGATGACTTCTTTGTGTGGCTTGATCTAAGCAAGGAAGAATGCTGCCCTGTCCATAAACATAATCCTAGCATTTTCTGTAGACTGTATGACAACATGCATCTCTGCCAGCCATGCTACCTGGACAAGACACTTGCATGGAATGTTATGTGGGATGGACTGCCTGAGGGTGTAGAGTTCATGCAGTACATGAGGCAGTGGATCAGCTCACCAACCACAGAAGAATGACCCCTCACAGGGAAAGTGTCATTTGGCTCTGCACTCTCCCTGTCTCCAAACAGCACAGGAGTGCAGGCTTTGCATTTCCAAATGTTCCACACACTGCTCAAGATGCAGCAGGACTTTATGAACACCTTTGCTGCAGCACACCATGGCAGATGACATATCCTGGTGCAAAGGTGCAGAAGTGTTCCTATATTTGCTGTTCTACATCTTCTTTGACAATATGCCCACATTGTTGTGATCATCCAGGAGGTGCTTGGCCTTGGGCTTGTAGCCATGCTGGTGGTGATGGCACTTCTTGGAAGCTGGAGGAGCAGTCCAAGGGCCTTGAGAACCTCTTTGACCAGATTACCACCAACCCCACAGAGTGGGATAACTCCAGCCTCCTCAACCTCCATCACAGGGTAGACCCTGCTGGTCCTCAGCACTCTTGCAAAGTCAGCTGCAGCCCCACTATATGCAAAGGTCCTGCCAATCCCTTCTTTCCATTCATTACCCACTCATAATTCCCCCCCACAGGTGAAGAACTTGAGGCCTTCTTTGCCAAGCATGGGCCCTTTGACCATGTCATCTACACCAGAGATAGCTCCAACAATATCTGCCCCATCCTCCAACTTTGCACATAATTTTCACCTTCTGCCACCCATGACCCTCTCTAATGCCCTCCCCTCCCCCACCCCTCCTCAGCCAGGATGTTGTATGCTGTCATCTCTACCACAGCCTGCAGAAATGCATCAACAAAGAGAAAGGGTATAAAGCTCAAGCTCAAGCCAGAGATCTGCTACTGGGCAAGCACATGGGAGGCCAGCTCACCTTCACCATCTGCCAGTGCTCCCACTCCTGCATCACATTGTTGCAGTTGAAAAGAGCTGGACTTGTAGCAGAGGTTCAGGTGTGAATGCCTGAAGTTTGCCAGCAGTGATACTCATATAGTGTACCATAACTTCAGATAGCAAGACAAACAGAGCAGCCTGCCCAGCACAAGGAGACCATTAATGATTAAGGTAATGTATACAACACCAATTGGAACTCTCAACCTGCATTGATGGGTGTTGATGGTGGAGATAGCAAGTTACACTGGATGCAAAATGCAGTAGCCCTGACCAGCTTGACTTATCTGACTCCCAACATGCCATCAAACCTATGGCTCTTTCTGCTAGTCTTGATCCTTTCCCCAAGCATTGATGCAAGGTTCCAAGACAATTTCACAATGCATACCTACTACTGTAGAGAAGGGAGCCAGCAAGTTGTGATGGAAAACCCATGCAAAGTACTACAAAGCCCTAGGCAATGCTCTGTTCTAAAGGGAGTCAATAATAATGTTAATTGCAGATGGGGTCAAGAGGCACCTATGCGTCTCAATGATACAACTACCATTTCCATATCCCATTCTAATTGTGCACCATGAGCTTCAATATCAGATATTCTGACAGCTTTCAAGAGATTCAAGTCAGTATCAATACTCCATATCTTTGCAGAGAGATCAGGGTACTTGACATAAGGATCAGAGCAGAGTTGGGAGGGGAGAACATGACATCCAACAACCCAAACCCCTTGCAATGCATTGGGTGCTTTGGAAGAGGTGAACTCTACAATTTGATTGATGAAAAACAGGATTTCAGAGTTGCACAAGAAGACCAAGCTGTTTCCCTTATGACAACTGCGTGTTGTGAATGCAAGGCCAAGGTGTCGCATATGGGCTTTGAAGGTCATTTTGGATCCAACATAATGGCCATGGCTGGCTTGTCAAAAGGCAGTAACATATTCCTGAGGGAGATCAATGAGCTTAGACATATTAGAGGTTGGATTATCATGATGATGTATGGAAAACAAAATTTGATGTCATGTGCAGGAGAGTGGATGAACTCACAGATTGAATGGCAATCCATGAGGCAGGTCCTGCAAGGAACAAAATCCTTCAGTGCAAAAGGTATCCATTTGCTATCCCTCAAATGTGCCAACCCCACACCATCAAGTACAACAACATGATGTGCATCACCTGCATGGAGATGCAGAGAATGATAGGGATTCAGAAGGATGAAGACTTCCTGAACTTCATTGCTACCATGGAAAATTAGCATCAACTTGCCACTATAGAGGAGGTTGAAAATTTTGCTGCCAACAATGATGCACCAGGACCAATGCTGGAAGACTTCATGATCTATCTCCCAGAACCTCACAACCCATGGAACTTTGCTCTGTCAGAACAATTTGCTCACTTTGTCATTCAGAAGTATCCACAGCAAAATCTTAATGTTGTCAATGTTGTGGGGTACTTCTGCAATTGTATAGACACTCTGCAGAAATATGTAGGACAATATTCTGCACAATTCTATGAGTCCAATAACAAGGTCCACCCTTGTATCCTATTGAAAGGGAGGATGAAGACCTAGTGGACATGGAAAATGATGTTGCAGGTCAGATGTTTGAAGAGGCAATAAGGGAAAAAATATGCACAATTAGGGACTTTATGGAGGGCCTTGAATATCAGATCCAATTCTGTCATCATTGCATGCTTCAGGCACTAGAGAGGGAAAGAGCATCATTCTTGCAGTTGGCTACAGCAAGCTTGAGCAAGGAGTGCAGGATGCAGTTGACAAGAGGAGGGGTGCTGTCAATATGGGAGCAGTCAACAGGCAGTGCAATGTTTTACTGCTCAAGGCCCACTTGCTCACAAACTTAGATGATTTTTAAAGGAGAATTTAATTATCTTATTGTATTTGTACTTAGTTAATTACAAATTTATCACCTTGGTCACACAATGGCATTGTTTGGACATGTCAGTGTGGGGGAGGGTAAGGGGACTTAAAGAGAGGGGGAGAGGCTCAAGCAGAGAGAGCTGGAGTACTGCACTGTGCAGGCCTCCAAAGAACAGTCCCCTGTACACCCCTACACATGATTCCTCCCCTTTTCTGTGCTAACCTTCCTCTCACCCAGCAGCATGTCAGTCAGGGCAGTACCAGTGATGTTGAAATGCTCCTGTCCTGCCCTCTTTCAAGAAGCATAAGGCCCACAATACCACTAGTCCCCAGGCCACCCTTGGTGAACTCCCACTCCTTAAGAAACTTAGGATTGGCAGTTCCCTCAGTACATCACCCCTTCTTTCATCATTGCTTCCTTCTTAAACTCTGCTCCCCACAGCCTCTTACTCTGCAGGCTCCCAGGGCTCTTGGGAGCTCCTGCTCAATATTGAGTGCTTTCTTGAGGGTCAGGGGCCACCCAAGGAGTTCAATGTTGAGGAACTCTTTGCTGCTCTGGACCAGGCCTGTCTTCTCAAGTCACTACACCTCAACATTGCCTTCCAGATGACTCAGGTACACCTTCTCCATTGCAAACACCTTTGCCAGTTCATGGACTGTGATGCTGCTTTGACTGGCACTCAACTCTCTGCCCTATGCTTTGCTAATTCTGATCTCAGCAAATCACATCCCTTTTTTCTTTATTCTCTGCCCCTTCTTCACTCAACCCCTTTCACAGACTGCTGCTGATGACTCTGACATTGAGGTCACTGAGGCTATCCCCAAGGACAATGATGTATCCTCTGCTATTGCTGCCACCCTCCAAATGAACTGAGTAGTTCCATTATATATTCTTTTCCCCATACTTCTTAACTTCACTACCCCCTATACTTCTTTACTTCATGAATGTATCAGCATATCTGGTGCTTTGGTTCTGTCTTGTGTGATGTCCCCTCTTTCTTGCTCAAAGTGTGATACCCATTTTCATATTTGGAAGGTGTAAAATGCAGGATCTATGGAAAGTGGTTGGAAGTGCCAGATGTGACCACATGGGGAATAAATTCTTGTTGAAGTCTTTTTCTTTAGGGTGTAAGATTTCTCCGAGTCTGATCTGACCCCAGAATGTGGAAAGCACAATCATGAAAGTACAAGCATACAAAGGACTAGTTAGATCTAAGCCACACTGAAGAGCATGTAACATATCCCAGGTGACTGCCTTCCTTTCAGGGCAAATAGATGCTACTGGCCAGGAGTTCTCAATGCCCTTAATTGTATATTTCAAGGGTAGAGAACTAGACCATGAAGCACCATTTCTGATATGCCAAGCTTGGATTGCATTGATTTTTGATTGCACTGTCTGACCAGCATGAGTACCCACAAATGAAGCTGCAAATTCACAAAGTAAATGTTTGGATGCTGAAAGAGCCTGTGCTTCTGATATGCCAATTGAATGACAGAATTTAAGGTATTCCTTGATATGGGCTGAAAATTGTGAAGATGTAGAATTCTTCCACATTTTGTCAATTATGTTGGAACCTGGCCCCAGTGTAGATTGTGTTATTGACTCAATGGTAGAGGAAATTGTAATTGTGGCAGGAGGTAAACCCAATATTCTGGAAGTATGACTGGTGGGTTGGGTGGATTGATAGATGAAGTAGATTGGTAGGCTGACAGAGAGTCCTTGAGTGAAAATATAGGATGAGCTGGTGTAAAGATCCTGTGGTTGTTCTGAGTCTGAGACATGACCTGCTGAGCATGAAGAATAGCTAATGTCTGAATTAAGTGTTCTGCATGTAAGGACTCAGAGGATATGTTGAGATGTCATTGGTGATGAAATGTCATTGGATGAAATCCTTATTTATTGGATAAAGAGGGTGCTGACATCTTACTTTCCATTTAAGTTGAAGGCTGACCACTTTGATTATCATAAGGAATGTTGAATGAAAAAGATTAATAGACAAGGTGTCAACAATTAATGCAGGGGGAGGTCTTTGTATGCTTTTGAAGGGCTGACCAACAATTTTAGATAAGTAGGAATTGAACATGGAAATGGATATAATAATTTTCTGGAAGGAAAGATACCACATGAAGGGTTGTCAGCTGTGTTATGAGAAGTTGATATCTATTGTAAGGAGATCCAGATAGACACCATCTGAAAGTTAGGAACAATTTGATGCAAAATGAAGTTTGAAGCTGGATTATGAGAACAACCTGCTGATAATGCACCCACTATGCCTGCATTATTGGAATGAATGATAATGTGGCAATTGTTGTATTTTACTGATAATAAGGAATGGACTGCCAGATCTACAGCCACCATCTCCACCCAGCCTATGTCTTGGCCATCAGTCTTCTATCCTGGTAGTAGCTTCCAGGCTAGCCATTTCCTGTTCAGGGTAAAACCAATTCCCCATGAGGTTGATGCATTGACATGAACTGTGATCAGAAGAGGTTTAGGTGGTTGGATAATTGGCAATGAGCAAGAACCATCTTGCAAAGTTGATGTCCACCATTTTATCTCATTATTGACTGCTGGTGTGACTTAATGCTTTATCCAAGGAGGAGAGTCTAGACTGAAGGCAGCACAAAAATGATATAAGGCAGGCATATGTGATTGTCCTTCAGATATCACCAAGGTAACATGATTTAATGGACCAATTAGTGACTTGGTGTTTAGACATGAAGAAAAACTTCCCAGAGACTATTGGGCTAGTTTTTCCAGGTATTTAAAACACTTTGCATCTGGAAGCCTGATTTGTTTGTTGTCTATAGACTATTCAAACCCAATGTAGGTGAAGACTGAGCAGAATGGAACAAACTTGTCAAGAGCCCATGGCCAGCCTAAGTCTTCTGCAATAGACCAAATGAGTGACTTATTGTATTTGAAGTAAGGTGTACTGTCTGCATGGAAATGGCAATAACAGAAGAAAATGAAATTGTTTACTCACTTAAGCACTGATTTGATGCCTTTTGTGAGAAAAATGCATAGAATAGCATCAGCTACATGACCAAAGACACCCAAAGCAGCCAAAATGCCAAAATTTAGACAGCCATCTAGAAAGATGCATTCTAATATCCAAATAGCAGTAGCCAAATGGTCCTCAGGCCTAGTGGAAATATTTCTGGATGCAGATTCTACATCAAATATGGCTACCTCAGTACCTGAAGGGGCTGCAGCAATAAGTAGCCAGCACTCTTAGAAGTGCCCCAACCACATTAAAAACACTTTGAGTCAATGCAAAAATTTAGAGAAGGGATCTGATTATCATGTTGGGGGTACAAATAATCAACTGTAATCTAAAGCTTGCCACCAGGTATCCACTCAATGACATTAAGAGGGGAGCTGCAATAGAAGCCAAACATCTTTGTTAATTGGTCAAGAGAATATCCAGGCAAGATGTGATTCAAGGATAGTTCTTGATTGTACTTAGAAATGATGAAATTATGATGCTCAGATGATCAATAATGATTTAGTGGGGAGAAGGTACAGTCTAATACAAAATCCTCTAAACCTAAAGATACTTAGAGACCAGATGAGTAAAAGTATGATAGAAAGAACCTATGGAGAAACCTTGTTCCAGGCCAATTGGTACATTGGCAAACTCCTTGAAGGCACCAATATCCCGCAGTATGGCTACCCAACATGTAAATACCCAACATGTAAATAGCAGTGGAGTAGAAACTGGAAAGAAAGAAGAGAGTGATAGAGTGATGGTATTGGATAGAGCCAGAAGGGGAGGGCAAATAGGTGATGCAATGGGAGGTGATGCAATGAAATAGAATAATGCAGAAGAACTGAGTAATGTAGGAAATGAGGAAGGATCAAACTTGGGATTGTTGGAATGCAGCTCACCCACAGAGGTGATAGAGTAGAAAGAGGTAGGCTCATGGTCCGACACTATTGCTTGATGACAGGCCTCAACAGTGAAGTAGTTTAGAGGAATGTAGACTTTCCAGCCTTTATTCAGGACTGTCTGAATCCAGGGCAGCAAGGGAAGAGCATGTAGATTGATATCAGGAGCATCATCTGCAGGTGCCAAGAGCTTACAAGGTGTGCAAGGTCCAGACACCTTTGGTAAAGGAGAGCCCAAAGGGGCAACATGTGGCACCACAGGCAAGAAAGAAGGCAAGGCCAGACCACTGCGGGAGCTTGAAAGAGGGGAAGAGCCAACCATGGGCCCTTTTGGCAGAGACCAGGTGAGAAGAGCCCAAAGAGGCTACAGGTGACACAAAGGTTACAGTGCAGTGGGCACAGCCAGCAGGAGAGGCATGCAGGGTACCACTCACTGTTAAGCAAGGTTAGAACAGCCAACCAGGACAGAAGGCCAACATGTACACACAAGAACCCATGCACCCAACAAAGGTGCTCTGTGCTGTGGAGGGGGCAAGAGGGGCTGCTGGCAACAAATCCCTCCTAGATACCACAGAAAAGGAGTATGCCCCTGGGAATAGTGACTGTAACACACCAGACAATGAGGCATCTGGAGCATGTGGACATGATCCTGGATCAGCATCAACTGTACACCTGGTGGCAAGCCTGGGCAGAGCAGATGGCTGCCCAGGGACAGACTTGCATACAGAGGAGCAAGGTGTGCCAGAAGAGGGCAGATATAGTATTGGAGGAGGGCAGGATTCCCAGCAACTCCATCAAGCCCAATCCAAAATGGGGAAGACTTACAGCTGCACCCAGCATCCCCAGTCCACAGAGTAGATCCCTGCCATACCTGGCCAGGATATCCTCCAACTTTCTAGTTGAAAGAAATATGCCACCACTTCCCTCAGTACCAGCCTGTGTTGAGGGGTGAGCCCCCAGAACAGAGGCAAGCAAATCTGCAGAAGTCTCTGTCTTGGACTCAGATCCCACTGCGGTGATAGCAGCAAGAGGCAAACTGATACAAGATCCACCACCAACATGCCATGCTTCAGCAGGAAGGGGTCTAGATATTGTCAAGCAGTGAGGGGTTGCAGGAACCTGCATTATGGCCAGAGAGGTGTTGCTCCAGAAATCACTACCACATGGAGTCTCAACTCCACCACAGGCACTTGAACCCCTAAGGTCAGACAAAGGTCAGAGGATATGGCAGCTCAAGGCAGCATTGTGGTGAGCAAGGCTGTGCAAGCTGGTCTCTCTGGAGCAAGGCAATATAGTAGGTAACTGGCAAGTCTCAAACATTGGAGTCTCTGAAGCTGAAAGAAGTGTCATGGGGTTGCCATGTAGATGGGCCTCAGACCAGGGCTCACCAGGGCTGGTCAAGCAGAGAGGGTTCAGTGAATTCCTCTCCAAGATCAGCAGCACCAAGTTCAGGGTCCCTGAGGTCATAATCTGCAAGGTCAGACTGGCCTGCACATTCCATAGTCACCTCAGCTAACTCAGCAACCAGCTCAGACATCAAGTGAGGATCATCTTCACCTGCTATCTCCAGCAGATCAGAGAGGGGAGAAGAGAATCATAAGGCCACCATGGGCTCAGCCATGGTGAGCATAATATCATCGCATTAAGAGCATAGTCGTGGGGGCATTGCACTGAGGAATGAAAGGACTGTCAAAATCTATGTGTATGTGCACTAGACAGTTCAAAACAAAGAACACACAAGTCATGTGCTTCTGTTCCTCCAAAATTATGCCCTCTCTCATCCTGTGCCTTCTTTCAGAGGGCTACTATGATGGGACATTTCACCACTTATCCAGTGCATCACCACCTTGCCTCTGCATGGAGTTTACCCTGTGCAAGGCCTTGGCTTCTTCTTCCTCCCCCAGCATTGGGTGTACCCCTACAGAGTCCTGCTCTTGTACTGCTGGGTAGGGTAAAACTCTTCCCAGTGCATCAGTCTATGCACCCTGGCTCAATATAAAAAGGAGGAAGGAAGCAAGAAAGAAGGCAAGTATATTAGGACTATCAATCCCCAGGAAGTGGATTGGATAACATTCTGAAGCATAGCTTCTAGGGTTGAAAGAGCCTGAGCCTGGCCAGTTGTAAGCCTCATTTTTAAGAAGCATTCAAATAATATTTTATATATTTAAACCCAACTACTTGAAGTCAATACAATTTTGTGTTGCAAACATCTGTTGGCTACCTCAGCACTTGACGACTTGTTCAACAGTGATCTCAGCAATCCACCACCTTCAAGCTCATCAGCAGCAGCAACTGGAGTGAAAAGCAGGGAGGCCATTATCCAGAACACAGATATCCACCTCAAAGTCATGATGGTCACTTTATCAAAGCATGTGATGAGCATCATAAGGTGGAGAGGATGTGTGTTTTGTTGCCATTAAGCTCACACTTTAACACATATTGACATTGCATTCTCAGTAGATCCAAGGTTGATCAAGCAGAGCAGGACAAACTGTAAACAGCGTACAAGGAAGCAGGTGCAGAGGTGGACAAAGCCAGGGCTGAGAAGAACAAGGAGGACCTTGAGGCAATTAACCATTATGCGGAGCAAGCACAGAGCAACATACACAAGAATTGAAGCAAAAAGGGCCTCACAAGGAAGGAGATCAATGAGAATATGGCCAAAATTGCAGAGTACACTACAGCCATCAGCATGCTTCTTGTGTCAAACCCGGGCAGAGGGCAGGGCAGCAGCCTGGTCAAGACCATTGTGAAGGATGCCAAGATTCCTGATCTGTTGAAGGATCCAGAGATGCAGACACCATGGTTCTAGCATTCTTGTTGGTGGCCAACACCATGTTGGAGATTAGCAGTGAGACATCCGCCATCCAAAACCACTTCAAGACGTCTACCACCTCAGCCAGTGGGAGCATCAGATACAGGCCTTTCTCCATCTTGAGCAGTGCGTCCCATACACAGACCAGTGCCTCGTTGGACTTCCAGGCAACCACAAACAGATGCAGGTATGCAACACCAATCCATGATACTTATTGCGCTCGAATTCTGATACATATGTCGTCCTTCAGAATTACCATCAAGTCCCCACAGATCATAGGATGGATTTTGCAGATAGTACCTGCCCTTCTGCGCTTGAAGCCGATCGCTGCCACTGCAACTAATTAGCTTAGCAGTTAATGTATATTGTGGTTGGGGGGTTGTCATATGATAACTAAAAGATTATGCTGTCTTTGTATGTACATTGGCCATTGGACAAGTCATACCACCACCAGCTGTGACGCCATGCCAATTTATAATAACCTTTACCCCCAACTTGGGCTAAAACTATTTGGAAACCCTGTTTCTCCAGAAACCCCATAACAATGTCAGTTGTGAGGGTTTCTATATTTATCTATATTATGATTGAGTTGTTCTGCCAAATATTATGGTTAATTTTGTATAATCCATTATCAAACATCCATGACATTGTAGCTGCTCTTCAAAGTCTGTGCCATTCTTTCCTCTTCATTCTTTGCAGCTAGTATAACCGTTTCTCCTTTATATCAAGTTTCTCTGTGTTAACAATTGTCATTTCTAGTACTGCCATGCCTATAGATTGCAACAATCAAAAGCAATATATCTTAGATCAGATTTCACATGTTGCTTTCTTTCTCCTCAACACGTCTTCAGCAGGTCCTCAAACCATAGAATTTCTAGGTCTGGTAGGAGCTGAATCCAAGCTAACAGTCTCATTCTTGTCCATAGTTGTAGCTGGTGAGCCTAGCCTGGTATATCAAGCTATATTGATGTACTAATTATCTTGTTCTGCCCAGTACCTAGCCCTGTATATAACAAGATCAACAGCAATATATCACACCAAAATTTTCAATTCCAGTTCACAATAAGAATACCAAGTTTGAGTCCAATTTCTTTCAAGTACTGAACACAGTCCCCATGGGCCATCACAGTTTTCGTGAATATGCAACACCCAGCTCTCACCTGGCATACTCGGAGCAGTTTTTTGAGGTTCAGATCATATCTCAAGCCCCCTCCCTCCTTGAATCTTACCCAACCATCCTTCCTGTTGGTTCTGTGATCAGCTGGAAATTGAGCTGTGGGACTCCAAGCAATGCAAGCTCCACAGTTATGCTGCCAGGCAAGGTCATTCCAAACATCCAGGATCTGCAGCCAATTACAGCAGTCATGGAGCATGCTTACAATAATGAAGGTGTGGGCTGCATGCATGTTAGACTTGCATATGAAGGGACAATTCAGGACAAGATTTACCATTTGTCCAAGGTGTGTTACAGAGCCTTGTACCATTGCGGAGTGCAGCTAACATACATGCACTTATCAGATTGTCTTGATACAAAATGCTAGCAATTGGGAACCTGCTGCATGTGCCTATGCCAGCCTCCTCCTTCATCTCAAGGCATTTGACACCCCTGCTGTCCAAACGTTCTGCCAAAGCCCATTCATGTCAAGGATAAATGGCCTTTTTGTCACGACTTTTCCCCTGCACCAATTGCATTGTCTCCTTAATGAGAACTGGCTCAAAGAAGATGTTTTCAATGCCTTACTTGAAATTGCATTCTTCAGGCATGCACAGAGGATGCAGTCAAGCTCCATAGAAACTCCTGACACCCTCCTCCCCACATCCTTCATGACTGATGCTCTCCATTTACACACCTCCAACAACTGAACATATACCTCTGAGATGTGTGATTTCTGCCATCACATTACAGATACACCTGTTTGTGTGGTTGCAATGTCCCTTGTCTCCAAAAATCATTTCAAAGCATTTATCTATTGCCAAGGCAGCCCTACAATTGAGGATAGAGATTCCCTTCATCATACACCACCCCAGGATGTTCTAGCTGTCATCCAGTGGATATTTAAAGACACTGGTGATGTTCCAATTACTGGGATCAAGGCTGGTGTCATTGCTCCACAAGGTCCAGGGAATGGTGATGGAAGCTATGGAATTGCACTTAACTTTATTGAAGCTGCTGCTGATATCCATTCCAACCTTTGGCCATGGCGTGGTTCTGAATCACAGCTATTTTGCAATGCAGCACTTGAGGATCTTCTAAATATGCACCACATGGCAAAGCAGTGTGAAGGCACATTTATGGAGTGGATGACCAGGGCTTTACTACAGGAAAGCAGGTACTTGCTGCTATCCATGGTTGAGACTTGTGGAGGGCATGGATACAATGATTACACTGTTTTCACACATTTCGTATGTATGATATTCTAGTTCATCCTGATCTCTTACTCACCCAAATTGAACGACCTCAGGAAAGTCACCCTATCTCATGCCTTGAACAAATGGAACACTCTAAGCTTTGATCGCATGTTGAGCCAAAAATATCTGGCATGCATGTTCCATACATTGAAGAACTCCAATCAGTACCACTAAATTATGGGCTTCTCCCCACTTTTGACTTAACAAATGGCCAAGGATCTGCGTCACTGTTTCCTATATGCCAATGGTCTCCTCAGCCCATCCACAAACTTCCTGTATTGCCACTTTGTCAATCTCACAAGCACTCACAGTCACTGGATACAATTATGATATCCTCCTCACCTATCTATACCAATACCTGTTACTCCACACCAAAGCCTCATGCAAAATCTGCAAACAAGACTCCCATTATTATCAACCTTTGCATGCCAAATACTACTCAGAAAACTGTCAAGCTAGAACCCACAATTGATCTATGTTCACCCCCAAAACCTGCAAACCCTACTGGACAGGCTATTAAGATAGAAATCAAACCCGACATCATTGACTTGTGTACCCCACCTTGCAACCCTTCCTTCAAGAAGGCTAGGCTACTATGCCTTTCAGAGTCTCCCACCATTGCACACATCAAGTGTCAGATTGTAGAGGCTGCTCCAGAAATTATTCAAGTTGGGTCTGTGCATGAGAGCCTTGATGTGGCTAAGAAGTCAATTTTTCAACAAGAGGAGTGCATTGGACATGTATGGAGGATTGGTCAGAGTAAAAAGGATGGCAACTCCCAAGTGAAGAAAGTCACCTTCTGCTGCAACTGCTATGCTGATCACAAGCCCATCCATTCAGTTAAAATTGATCCAAGTGACTATAG
Organism: Tephrocybe sp. NHM501043; assembly: GCA_018855915.1. Classification (NCBI taxonomy): domain Eukaryota; kingdom Fungi; phylum Basidiomycota; class Agaricomycetes; order Agaricales; family Lyophyllaceae; genus Tephrocybe; species Tephrocybe sp. NHM501043. Next base: position 15,404 of record JABCKO010008071.1, read on the forward strand.
GAAGGGAAAGTCAGGTCAAACTGGATGTATGGCCCACATAAATGTTACGCTCATATCATATTCATCTCAGTGGAACATCTCCCTTGTGGTTTTAGAACACAACCACCCTCCCCAACTTCCATTAAATGGATCTATACATCATTGACCAACTGCAGAACAGAGGAAAATTGTATCTCAGCTTGCAACTAGCTCCTCTCAGAAGTTCAGTCATGGTCAAATTAGTGCAGTCCTCAAAGCACAGACTGGGAAGAGTCTCAAACCACGCCAGATTGGAAATCTGATGGGTGGGGCTAGGTGGGAGGTACATGCTGAAGTGGAGCATCTTGGGGGGTGACATACATACTATTGTTGCATCATTGCAGGAGAAGGCACAAGAGTCTCATGGCTGGTGCTACCACCTGAAGATGGACGAGAACTCCATGGCAACAGCAATCTGGTGGCAATCTCCACAACAGGTTGACCTTGCAAAGACCTTCTGCAATGTCCTCATTAATGACAACACATACAATCAGAACTGTAGTGGCTATCCATTGAACATTGGCATTACCATCGACGACTATGGCACATCTTGTAACATCTGGTATGCCTTTTACATGATTGAGGATTGCGATCATTTTGCATGGGTTCTTAAGTGTTATATCCAAACAACTGGTGTACCACCAGAATGCCTGATATCTGACAGAGCCAAGGCATTAATTGCATCTGCACAGCAAGTCTTGCCACTCACTAAACATTATTTCTGCATCCACCACCTTGGTGGCAATATGGAGTTATATCTTTGATATGCATTGTCTCCTGACAAGTGGCCAAAGTTCAGAGATCAGTTTTCGAAAGTCAATCGAGCAGTCTCACCTGATGATTTTGAAAGCAAATGGCAACAGCTCACAGGTTGCTACCCATCTGTCCAACAGTACCTTGATGAGGAATTGTATCCATGTTGCTGACAATGGGCATGGGCATACACCAGCTATCAATATACCTGTGGAATCTAAACAAATGGCTGTGTCAAGGGTGAAAACTGAATTAATAAAGCCATTGGAGGCCCAAAGAAGTCTCTCAAGCAGCTATTCAATGGCTTGAATGAGCACACTGATGGACAGACAGTCCAGGAGATAATGAGGTCTCAAGATGTGAGTTACATTCTGCTTAGCATATTCTATTTGTTGGCTTTACATAACTGTGCTAGTCATCTTGCTGACAACATCCTACAAGCATCGAGTCAATTTTTCCTGGGCCATTGTCTCTTGTGCAACAGTATGCAGGGCCATTTGCATTGAAGACCTGTTATGAGCAGATGGAATTGAGCATGTACTACCAAGTAGAGACTGTACTTCATCCCAAAGGAGTTGATAACTGGGTGAGTTGTTCATCTGTTACCCCTACCTGTGTACAATGGCTTATAGGTTTATTAGCTGGAGTATGCCCTTCAAATCAGCCCCACAGTTAAGTTTAACTGGCAGAACAGCAAAGAAATGGTGTGTCTAGTTGGCACTCATTATTGGTGGACTGCTGATGGACTTGAATGTAGTGTGCAATGAACACTTTCCAGAATGATGAAGCTCATATTTCGACAATTTTCTTGTTGTGGCTGATCACGGGGAAAGGGCTCACTGTTGAGCACCTCTTCTGTGTTGTACATGTAGGGACACAAGCACTACACATGATAGCAATACTTCCCAATGGTAATTATATATGTGATTGCTGCATGGGAATGAATCTCAGCCTTCCCTGCCATCATTACTTCCAAGTTTTGAGTGCAATGAAGAGCCTCAAGTTCAATATAGGCCT
>JABCKO010008073.1:0-17034 GCA_018855915.1 Tephrocybe sp. NHM501043
CAGGGCAGTAAAAGGTTGAGAATACATCAGAATGCACAAAAGGAAAAAGGAGGTGTGTAGTGATGGCTCCACACAGAAAGAAGAGTGGAACAAGGATAATAGAAATAGGAAAAGGTTCAGGAAAGAACCATGTGTGCTAAGAGGCACCATATAGTCCCTCTCTTGGCTCAATTCAATTGGGTGTGCCTACTAAGAGGAGGTCTTTACACTCCTCCACCATTTCCGATCAGAGTCCGATTGGACTCCTAGGACTCCTAGGACTGTCCTAGGACTCCGATCAGACAAGTGGACAGGACTCATTATAGGAGAATCCCCCAAATTTTCCACTCCGAGTCTGATGTCAGGCCCTAAAAGTCCAATCAGACATCAGGTCAGACTTGGAGTCCAATAAACATGCCCCCTCCATCTACAGGTGCATTTCCTGCACCTGGTGTAGCTGCTGACCTCACATTGGACATCACCACCTCCCTCTGCCCTATTGTCATCCACCAAAATCATCTGTGGATCATGTCCATAGCATAAGACATTGAGTATGGCCAGCAGAGCTCATTGGTGGGTTGTGAGACAGGTAGGGTGAGTTGACTGGAGGGGTCATGGACTCAGTCTTCACTTGTAAATGATTGCAGCTATGTGAGTGATATGGAGCAGGATGGGTGCATTGATCTTGCAGTGGAGCATAAGGATAGGATGCAGTGGTTGGTAAGTACTGGGATTGTTGTAAATAGGACTCCATCAAGGAAGCTGAACTCAGTGGATTGGGCCCACAAAGAGGTGAGGGAGTAGCATGTGCAGAAGACCCAGGCTCAAGATTAGGCAGTGCCTTCTTTCTCTGTTGCGTTACAGATCCATTATAATACATGTTAGTATATGAGTCTATGGGAGTTGAAGCAGAATTAGCTATGGAACTAGGGCCTGTCAGCAATTGTTGCCAATATGTAGCAGGAGGTGGGTAGAACAGAGCCTGATTAGAAGGCCTGGATTAGGAATCAATGGTGAAAGCAACCTCTAAATCTTCTAGTTGGTGGTGGTGATGTGCCCTTGATGATGGGGTGTTTTTGCTAGCAGTGGTGCTTCCCCCTAATGATGTGCTGTGAGCCAACTGATTATGACCAGATAACAAGAACGGGGAAGCTAATGAAAGCTGCTGATCATCAATGAGCTGAGAAACTCAATGTTTTGCAGGGCCTGTTGTTGATTGATGAATCAGCTGGAGACATTGTGGGGATGCTGTTAACAAGGACTGTGGTGGAGGTGGAGGTGGAGCAGAATAGAGATACAAGGCCTGTGCAGGATGGGCTGCCTGGGCTGATGAGGAGAGTGGCTCAATGTGAGTCAGCCAACAGGTGCAGAGCTTACATGTTGCAAAGTTTCCAGCACTGCATGATTGATCATCTATTTGAAGGCATCACCCACACAAGAGCATAGTCTTGATAATTTAGCTGGTCACTTTGAATGGTATAATGAGGTGGTGGTATGAGAGGTTTTGGGCTGTAGGAGTCAAGTTTCCAAGATAAGTCATCAGTGCATGACCACTCCAGCTTTGAATCAGCCATGTTTGCATACCTATGCAACTATGTAGCAATGGATTTGAGGATCCCATGAAGACACACCTCTCATGAATATAGGAGAGAAGATGTGGGCTGCTTGATAAATGGAGCCACATTCTTGAGCAATGCTCACTGCCATCAAAGGGTTATCACCAGTGATCATCCAACAAGTCAAATGGGCTGCTTGCAAGGCTTGAATAGCAGGCATAGTACCAGACTTAAGGCAATTTTCAAAAATAATGAGACCAAGAACTGCATCCCTGATTTTGCTTGCTCCCTGAATAAGTCTTCAGAAATAGTGTAATGAGGCTTTGAATTCAAAAAAAAAACTGGCCTCTTCATTTACTGAGCTTTGAGCCAGGAAAGACCTTCAATACTCTTTCCAGTGAATAAATAACATACATGACTCTGGGTTGCAAATATCCATCATGACCTCAGAGACACCCTTGACATAGAACAGGGCAGATCAAAGCTTTGGTTTGTGTCAGGCATGTATAGTTCAGCCTCCAACATGTCAAGTGGCTAAGGCTGACCACAAACAATGTACAGCTGAAGCTACAGGTCTCCCAATCTCTATTGGTATGTTTGATGCTCCAGGCAACATTGGATGGTGGTTATGGCAGAGAAGGGACCACAGTGGCTCAGGGTTTGTACATATGTAATCCATAATTTATTCTCTCAATTGCTAGACATAATAAACAGTTTCAGCTTCCTGTCTCATCTACTTTGATTCTATCACTTCTGTTTTTTTTTCTATCTCTATCAGTGTTGCAACTATTCCTTTCTCTGCCTGAAGTAATAGTTTTGGTTCTTGCCTGATCAACATAAATGACAATGGCACATCAAGGGCAGAGAATGCAAGCATAGGGGGAGTGGTGGGGTGATGGAGAGAGACATGGAAGGGGAAGAGAGGAAGAAGGCTCTGGCACACACAACCATCATCATCATCATCCATCATTGGTGCCTTATCCACCATGTACATCATCAACCTCACTTGCAATTCATGTTGACAACTACTATCCATAACCATACTTTGTTAATCATTTTCACTGTAAACAATTTTCACAATACATACCTAGTACTCATAATGTATTTGTGCAAACAATTTTGTTCAAAGAAGGTTTTTCAGTAATCTAAGCACAATGCTATTGTTCCCTTGACCTTGGGGCCGGTGGCTGTTGGTGAATTGCATAGCCATATCAGGAAATGCCCATGTAATGTTCCATGACCTTGTGCTTCTATGGTCCCAATGTATGCTTGAATGATTCCAAAGATACCTAGTAACCTCTTGATATTGCATCCATTGGGGCAATGAATGCCAAACATCTCTTCCAATACTGGTTGTATTATATGATGGAAGAACAGAGTCAATGCAAATTGACCTGATGCAATGTCTTTCTTTCTATCTGCAGGGGAAGGACCCAACATTACATAGAATTTATTAAGATTGATTTCATGACCTGTGAGGAATTGAGCAATAGGATCCTGGGTGTCAAACTGATTAATTGTGATCTACAGGCTCAGGGCATTATACATTACACTTATCATCCAAATCTTGCCTCAGGTAGAAACACACAACTTGTCTGTCCCTGTAACACAAACATGCACTGCTTGAAGTTGATGCCTAAGAGCATGTATGGCTGAATTGGAAAATTTTCTTCTTTGCTTGCTGTGATAAGATCACTGCACTTCAGGTTGTAAATCACTCCCTCGTGCTTCTGGTAAGCTGCCCTTGGCATCTGTAGTGTAGCACTTCGACAGACCTGCCATTTCTGCATCACATTGAATACTTGAAAGGGAAAGTGCAAATTATTGCAAAATTGTTTATCTGCATACAGCAGTGTTGAACAAGCATGGATTGGCTTGAAGTGGTATCATAAAAGGTTTTATACATGAGTAAATATGGTGTCCAAATATTGGCCATGATTCTCACCTATTTCTTCCTTGAGAGTGTTAGTGTCATTCATATCTTTGCTCTCTGTTGCTGTGTCTTCCAAATTGTGCAAATATGTGGAAGAATCATACATTTCTTTATCATCAACAATCTCATTGCCTGGTACATAGCCTGCTCTCTTGGGCTCCAGCAAAGTGGTATTGGGCAAATCTTTTGCTACCTGTAGAATTTCTTCAGGGATAGTGTGATCTGGAAAGTCCCCTAGTCTTTCTTTGGAACTTATAAATCAACATACAAGAGATTGTGTTCCTTATCTAGCAGTGTTTGTTCCAGTAGCATGTGAGGTCTGATGTAAATAACACCAATGGTAGATGCCAGAATAACTGCCAGGTTAAGACATCAAGTTTCCTTCTAGCACATCCTGTATATGACTTAGTAAGTCAACACATTACCACATAATATCTTATTAAGTGATTGCCTATCCAGGAACCTCAATGTTTTGGCCTTCAGGTACATCTTGACAATATATGCAGTTGGTAAGTACTTGGCAATGAGCAGGCATTTGAGTAGGGTAAGAACTCTAAGGGCCATGGCAATTGCACCGATCCACATATTATTAGACAATGCTAGAGGGGGATGACTTCCATTTGCCTGCTTACAGAGACATTTCATGCATATAGTGACTTGTTTTGTTTGATCAATGGCACCTGAATACAATAGCATGTCTTCAAAAATTTCATGATGGGAGGTGCAGAGTGCAAGGCTTCAAAAGCTCTTTATGTAGTATGTCTTTCATGTGCTTTAACATCAGTTCTTGCAAAAAGCTCCCATGCACATACACTGCATACACTGTGCTTCAATGCCACGTTATTGGTACAATCAATAAATGCCCCCATGCAGTGTTTTCAAGACTACTGTTGGAAGTGTCTAAAAAAACATGGGTCCACAATCAGTCCTTCTGCCAGGGGATGTCCTGGACCCCTATCAGCCTCTTCTTGTATCTCCTGTTGGGGGTGTTTCACATGTCATATGGATTCTGTTCACAAAGATCTCTTCCATTTTTCACTGCTCTGCACTGGAGCCTCAAGCAGGCTAGCCCTAATATTGTCTCCTGCATCTGTTATAGCTTGCAACAGCTTGGTCTCACATTCTGCTTTCAGCTGTGCAACTGTATATGGGCAAAACAATACTGATATGGTTTTATGTAGAGATTGAGGACTGAAACAGGCCAATATCATCAGTGATGTTCTGGAAGTTACTAGGGAACGATACCCTCTACAAGTATGAACAGTCATCCACTGGACACTGAGATAAGATAAAAAATTTTGAATATGGGATCTTCCCACCTAAATTAGTGTTATGTAAGTCAAGGGCAACACCAATTTCCAGCCAATCTCATGCTGTTTTGTCAAATAAAGAGTTTAAACAGAATTTAATTGCCATGAATGTTGTTTTGTTCTCTTTAGGTGTCTTGCATTAGAATGTAATACAAAATTTCACAAAAGCTGTTCTCTATGCTGTTGCATGGATATGTGTTGATACATAAGTCTAAAGATTATGTAAATCATTGTTGCAACAGTCATTTAGCTAAGCAAGAGCTGGATTACATAAATCATTGTCATGATGGTCATTTAGTGAAGTGAAGTGAAGTGAAGTTTTCATTCCTAACTACATTATGTAAGTAGCAACTCAGGTGGGGGCACCTTGTTAGGACTTTCAATAGTACATAATGTTAATAAAGAAAAGAAAAAGAGAATATTAGTATAATAAGGTCATAAATCAAAAAGCTCAGACAGAACATTTGGGGTTCAATGTGGATCCAGCCTGCCTTGAGCACCAAACCATCAGTGAAACCTTTTTGTTGAGTGTCCACCCATATTTGCCCTGCAAGCTTGACTGATGCTGAGTGCCATGTATGTGAAATGGATTGGGAAATTCATGGGGTAAGAGAGAGATGGGACAGGGAAGAGAGAAAACCCAAGTAGTATGTGGTAGAGAATGCCAGCCAGATGACCAAATCTAAATATAGGGACTTTGACATTGTTAAGATTTTGTCCCTTGTTTTTCCTAGTAAACTATTGAGAAGAAGATTGGAAAGGTCCAAGATTAGAGAATCAAAGTATGGTGTGTGCAGGGAGGAGAAATGTGGATAGTAACAAACAAATGATGAGCTGTCTCTACTTCTGCATGCCCAAACCTACACCTGAGTCTAAATTCATCATGTATATGTGAGTAGAGTGTGTTGAATGAGTTGAGTTGTCTGCTTCTTGCATATAACTGTATAGTGGATGCATATGTGTATTGTGAACATGCATAAGGGAATGACAGCAGAGAATTGCTGTTGTAAAGGGCAGGAACAAAGAGCCTATATATCCATGTTTTATAGGACATGGCAAAAACTGCACTGTGATGGTTGACAATGTGCAGGCTAATATTGCCCTCTATGAAGCCATCCTATTTTTAGTAAAAGGCAAACAGGCCATCACAAAAGTTGGAACAGGAAATATTGGGATTGGTGTTGCAATGGAACAGGCATGGGATGCAAAATAGTCAACAGCACAATTAAGGCAAGATGGTAATGACATGTTGTTGGTATGTGCTTTAACATGTAATATTTTGATGTCCTGGTCTTGACTTTTAATGATATTGCAAAGCCAGGCATAGAATGCAGATGGTGGATGTTGTTGCCCTTCAATCTAGCATACTACTGGCAAGTAGTTGGTATATATCCTTTGTGCATTGTTTGATGAACCCAGAAATGGTGTGAAAGTGATGGTTGGTTCCTGAGTGTGCAAGGCTTTGGACCAAGTGAATAATCCAATATCTTTGATAGTATGGATGTTTTTATGGTATTACCTGGTAATAGAGGATTGAGGTGCCCATAGAAATGCTGATATAGGGATACCCTCCATAACATTGCAAAATTGTTTGATTGCAACTCCAGGGGTAAGGACATGCAAAAAATCTGTTGGAGTTAGCATCATATCACTTGTTTGAAGGGCTATGACCATTGTTCACCATGCAGATGGAACTTTGAGGTGTAAGCAGCCAACAGAACTTGGAATAGGGATTTGTATAGTGGGGGGTGTGCAAAAATTATAAGTACAAGACCAGTCCATAAAGGTAATGGTAGCACAGTCCCTGAGAAGGGGAATGGGGTGATTAAGGTCTTAATGCAACCCAGGGAGGCATGGAACATCATTTAGACAATGAATGGAGGGGAGACCAAAGCTAAAGCAAGAAATAGGTAGAGTTAAAAGATGTGATTAGAAGTGAAAAGGGAATCCAAGATACCCATGGAACTGAGATGCTATTATCCTGTCCAAATGTTGAGTGTCATTCAGCAAAATTGGCTGGAGTGTCAATGAGGTACATGACTTGGAGATGAGACATTGAGAGACTATCCTAATAAGGGCAGTGAGGGGTAATGGATGGTGTGTATGAGGAAAAGAGAAATTATTAATAATATCTTTCATATTCAAGAACTGCTTTTTAGGCTGGTCAATTTGGCACATGTGGGAATGTGATGTAGTGCTGGATGATGGATATTTAGTTCTCCACAGTGGTGATAAAGGTCAGATTGTCTTTTTTAATAGAGGGGATTGATATAGTCGACTGTCCCAGCAGTGATGTGTTGAAGTGAAACATGTATAGTGCTGACTTCATCCATGCTGTTTCCCATCTGTATGTGATTTGAAAACAATCCACTAACAGCACATTTCAACAAAGGCCTGACCATGTGGGCTCAAACAGCAACAAGTCATCCATAGCATCCAAAAAGGTCAAGGGGACTTGAAGCCTATCATCTGGGGTGTGAGGTGTCTGATTGCATGCTTGGTGGGTCTTCATGATGACTGACCCAGCTTCATTATCTGAATGATCAGCTAACCAATAGCTAAGCATACTCATTGTAAGAGTGGATTTTAGGGGAGAAAGAGAGCCACCCTGCTTTGTGACCCCATCAACCACAAAGGTAAGCTGTCTTGACTTGATAGGGAACTGCCAACTGGGCAGACTCATCAAGACATCATATCTTGTCAGGGAGACAGTAAGCTTGGATAGCATTATAAAAGCCTTGTAGTTTCAACCTGTTGAACACTTTCTTTTGGTCCCACTGCAGAATGTATAGGTGTGTCTGTTCCCCATTTGCCCAGGTCTGAATTTGGGCAAGGGGAGATAGTATGTCTCAATGCTGTACTCCTGGTTGAGTGGCTATTTGTGATGAGGGGATAAGGCCCTTTTCAGTGAGATAAGGCAAAAGATGCCTATTTAGCCAGGCAAAGGGGAAGTTAGCCAATAAATTGCTATATATGATACCTCTGTAATTGGCTAGAATTTTTTTTGGGCCCTTCTTGTGTATAGTCATCATATGTATGGGTTTGATGCAATCTGGTAAATGAGACTGAAGGATGATATAGTTGATGAGGCCATGGATAGACTCAAGAGCCATGTCTGAAAGGTGTGCCAGCCACCACTTCTTCCAACCATCAGGCCCTTGTGCTGGTCTATGATTCCCCTTCTTAAGCATTATATGGGTGTCTGCTAAAGACAAGGAGGCAGGCCAAACAAAGAGGGTATCCTCTACATCCTTTGCCAACCTTTCCACTGATGTACTCTTCATGCATGGCTTCTCTCCATCTACTCTATCATCTCTTTCATATAGCTGGTGGAAACATAGTTTGCCTTTTAATCCAACAACTTCTTTTCCTCTGGTACCAAAACTGTCCAAGCCTACAATGCAGATCCTTCAAAAATGCCAGGAAAAAATCATCCAAAGCATCCTCCAGATGGTCGCTGTAGTAGACATTCCAGATAGGTGCAACACACATGGTTCTTCAGGATATGGTAATCTCTGTTTTATCACTGATATACAATAATTAGCATGCTGTGCAGAGACACTTCAGGCTGCCCCCCCCTCCTCCTCCTCCTACCTTAAGGGGGATGCCCCCTATTGCAGAACTGACATATTAAGGGGCCCACCCACTTCACATTCACCCAGTTGCTGCACTTCATGTAGCCCCCTTATCATGGCCTAAAAGATTAACTTACCACCAACAACCTTGTACCTAAGAGGTAGGATGTCCATGGACCCTCCCACCCCTCCTGGACCTTCCCACTTTGTCTGGAAGCTTCCACAGTGGAACTTCCAAAAGTGATGGTCAATTCCAATGTGGAAATATCCACATCAGGGTGGAAGTGTCTCTTCTCTGTGTGGAAATGACCACCCTTACCCTAAATCTTCATTGTCATTAATACATTTCTTTGCCATCTGGTGACTCTGTTGTCTGTTATGTCAATCTTTTTCATTGCTCATGGGTGTTTTTAAATTAGCCTGCACTTTGTTATGCTCTATGCAGTACTATTGTGTGTTCACATGTTCAACTTAAGTATGAATATATAAAGCTCAGTGAAGTGGCTACCACTTGTATTGTTTAAAAATTCATCAACATGTTGTATATTGTTTAGGAATTAGGTACTTTGAATAACTGTGTAGTTAAATCAGAGGCACAAAAAGCATCAACTAGATTGAGTGTATCCAAAATTTTGACCAGATCTAGTACATCCCCTTCAGATGACTCATCATCATCCTTATCCTCATCATCATCTTTAGCCACCATCAGAGTCTTCTGAGAAGCTTGCACCATCTGTAATTCTCCTGACAAAGGCCCCCAACTGAGTAATGATCCCAAGTCATCACCAAAGAGTGACTGAGTTGAGGTACTCCACATAATGCAGCACTGAAATAGCTCCTGATGTCAAAGACTAAGGCAATATTGAACACCCATATTTTCTAGAGGTAAGTATATCAGGCTTGTAAGATATATAACCTCAAAAGGCTTACCTGCATTTACTATGGCTGAGTTTATTGCTTGCCATTCTTCAGAGCACCATGTTCTCATATTTTGAAGTTCATGGTAAAGCTCCACACACCTATCATACTCCAGCAATGCACATATCCCTTCACAAGCTTTGTCATTTGACAGCCAGATCAGGGGAGCATGATCAGCACCATCTGAGGCCTACATCCTGCTGCTCAATGGAATCATCAACATCAAGAGCAAAAAGACCTTTGGCTTCAATTTTTTGAGGTAAAAGCACATTGTGAGGGGCTTTTCCAGCCTTGAACAAATTGATAAGCTTGTCACAAAGCTTGTTGTAAGTCAAAGCAAGCTGAGAAATGGAAGGATCACATCATTTAATGGAGGCCTCTGTATGATCATGAACTTTCTTATCTATAAAGGTCTATCAGCATTAGCGTCTTATGAAATTACAATGCTCACCATTTACTTGTTTTTGTAAAGCACATTTGACATGTTCAAGTTCAAATTTACAGCAATGTAACTTATGTCATAAATGCTCCTTCACTATTAATACCCAGAGCAATATACTGATTGTTTATGAGATGAGTAAGGGACACATTATCTGTGATACTGAGTGAGGACTGTCTGCAAGCAATGGTGTGCTTCAAATCTAAAAGTTTGGACTGAAGTTGCTTAGAGTCATCCTCCACTTTGATGTAGACCTCAAATGAAGTTGAGGGATTGGCAAGGATTCCATCATATTCCTCTTCACATTTCTTGAATCCATCACAAGTTTCATGCAGCTGAATGAGTTCTAAAATTGCCTTTTTCCTGGCATCCTGTGATTGGAGAAACAATTACTATGAAATTAAAAATATTATCACAAGACTTATGTTTGAGAGGCTTTGTTTGCATCTTGACCTGGTCCTGCCATTCTGCATTGAGAACTGCCAGAGAAAACTCACACTGGTGTAAACAGTCCTCAGCTTCCTTGTGCTTTTGTTGGCTATACTGAAATCAGTGACAAAGCCACATTCCAAGCCTTGCTTGAGTCAAGATTGTAGCATGATCAACCTGGCAATCAAGAGTATATAAACATTGGTAATACTGAAAGATTTTGTGAGTAAAATGAGATAGTTCTAAATAGCTAACTGATCCCACAAACTCATAAATATGCAATAAGCTTGCTTATTGAATGCCAGAACCTCTCACAGCCCTCACCATCTGATAACCTAAAGCCAATGCATTTTCAAGGGTGGTAAATCAACTGGCAAGGCCATTGATGCCCAAACACATGAAATATCAAAATACCAAACTGAAAGTGAGGCAGGTAATGCTGTAAGAAACCCCAATTTACACAACTTTGCTCAAGCTGACAAGCAATGTTGTACAAGAGGCTGACAGAGTAATGAAGGGGAAGGTGCTGAAATAAAGACTCCAACAATGCCAGAGCATAATGCTGCTTCTCTCCAGCTGAGTGCATGTTGACTATGAACAGAACAATGTTATGACAACAGAGCAGAGCCATCAACACTGTGTCATTGAAGAATTGTGTGCTTGCTTTCATGCAGCATGAATCTGCTGCTGTGAAGCTCACCTTGCACCCATCTAAGATAGATCATGGAACATGAAGATGTCCATCAAACCTGTCTTGGGCTGATGTTGGGTCAGGCTTCCTCTGTTTAGCTGGGTGAGAGCAGGAAGGGCATAGAAACTTGAACTTCATATAAAAACACAGTATGGGGATGTGCTAATGCAGGATCCCATGGTTGTCAATTTCTCTTTTGAGTGAAACATGCATCAAGGCAAACAATCACATCAAGTCTATTGGAGCCAAGTATTTAGTTAAGTATTAGAATGAAGAAATGTCAAGCTGGCATACTGTTGATCTTTGATTTGACATCCACCAAAGCATAAAGGACACTGCAACTGCAGGTGGTTGCTTGACCTTTCACAAGCTATTGGCTCACCAAATGGATTGGTTGGTCCAGAGTTGTCTTCATTGTCCCCAGCATCCTGGTCATGCTCAGTCCCACTAGCATCATTCAGATCCTATGTTGGATTGAGTTGTTCATCAAGGAAACATGTTGTAGCATCTTTTAAGGCATTGTACCACAGAAATGCATTCTCAAAACTATTGCAAAGAGAACCCTATAATATAATCAATGAGCAGCAAACTTACAACAAAACTAAGTTGTACCTTGGTCATAAGCTTGTAACCTTGCTTGCCAAGAAAGCCCTCAATTGACATGCACCATGCTGTGGTATTGGGTGCAACATTGACAAACAGCTCCAAAACAAACTCCAAAAACTTGAAGCCTACAGTGAGGCTTGGCTTCACTGGCACACAGGCAAAAGCCCCTCAGTGGAGAATTTGTCAAGGAGCTGACCTGCAGAGACAATCACATAAAGGACAAGGACAGATAATTAAACTAATTTGCTCAAGTCCTGCATTTTGTCAGACTAGAAAATAAGTGGAAAAATATAATCAACTTATGATTGAAGTGAACTACAATAACTTTAATTGAGGTCGATGAAGGGCATATGCACAACACTGGGTCAATGGGAACCTCATCTTGCAGAGATACAGATGTGTGTAAATATTCCATATATGGGACTAAAAGGTGAGGAATAACATTGTTCTTCCACTTCAACCACTAATTTTGGCACCTGCTTCAATGTCTTGAAACAACTTCTAGTGGAAGGAGTTCTTTGAGGAAAGGGTTGTTATTGGCATCCAATATAACCTGGTTGTGTATGGTGGGCACAGGTTCTGTCAAACAGAAAGCTGGGAGGTAGCTAGACTGTTGAGGACTCTGGCCATATCCTGTAAAAATGAGAGCTGGGATTTTCTGTTTGTAGATTGCCAGAGCATGAGATCAACCAGGACCAAGTTTTGGCATGTATGGTAAGGCAGGCAAGGACTCATGAACCTTTTTCCTGAGGTGTGCTCTCATTGGAGCAGAAGGAAGCATCTCAGAGAACACAATACTAGACCACAATATCAGAAATATTAATCAAAAAACATGAAAAACATACAGGGTCAGAGGAGTTGCTCATCTGTAATGTTGACCTCCAACTTGCTCTCATGGAGACATCAGGATTGGACCTGTTTACCAGGTGGTTTGCATCATGAATCAATGAACAGTAAACTTAATGAGGCATTTACCTCTGAGTCATGATTTGCTTCCATGGAATAGTTGTACCTGTTTACTGGGTGGTTTGCATTATGAATTAATGAACAGTAAAATTAATGAGGAGGCATTTACCTCCAAGTCACAATTTGCTTTCACAGAATGGTCATATGATTTGAACATGATCGGACCTGCTACTGATTTGTTAAGAATAGATGGTGAAAACTTAGAGATGGTAGTTAGTTACCTTCAATTTACCAGGCATAGTGGTAGGTCTGAGCTTGCATCAAAGGCCTTTCATATGGGAGCATGCAAAGGGCCAGTGAAGGTAAAATATTGGTGTGCATTCCGTAATTAAACATTACATCAATGGTATGTTCTATTAATGTCTGTAATGTAAGGTAAATTTATTTGGCTAGGACTGCTAATGATGTTACAGGAATGGTAAAGCAATTGAAGGCAGTGGTGTTGTCTTTAAATATGGCATGACTGTGATCATCTTGGGCTCAGAGGATGCAAGATGTTTTTCTTTCTTTGAATGACATGATGACAAACTCATGATAGTATTTGGGATGTTGTGGGTCAATGACAATAACCTGTCCTTTTTGGTCTGGATAACATGATTGTATGTATTCTTCAGGGAGAATATGTGTATGGATGGTGATAGTGATCTTTGCCATTCCTGCTTGTTCATGATCACCCTTGTGCCACACTGCATAAGATCCCTCCAATTGACCATTTTCCCATCCCCTGTTTCCTAGATTTGGATATGAATTTGAATTATGACCTTGATACAAAAGTCATCTGGTAGTGCAATGGATGTAATATAAGGGTTATAATCTACATAATCCTTATGAGAATGAACATTGCTCAAGGCAAAGGCAAACACTTGCAAAAAGACTGAGATGTCTGGGAAGCATGGAGTGGCTGCAGCCCTTTACCCAGAAGCATCTGGCATTCCTGGAATGGTATGAGAGCAAATAAGTTTATATGGACAAACACTCACAAAATGACCCATATTAGAGAGATTGGCTTGACATATCACTGGCATTTGGTGTGAAAGAGTTTGGATTCCAAGCTGGAGTGCCTAGTACTGAGATGGTAGTAGTAGAGGGCCCAGGCTTCTTTGGCACTTTGACAGTGAGTGATCTGAGAAAAGGGTCATGCCTCAATAGAACATTGTTAGATGGAACAAATCAGAATAAAATAAAAATATACTTGCAAGTCAGCCAGATGCACCAGAGGGACAACAACTTCTGGCACCAGGGACTGGAAGGTTTTTGCTGTCAGTTCAACTTCAATCATGCTGGGATCCTTGGCCAATCTCTTCTTGATGATGCCCTCATAGTTCTTAAAGACTTCATCTCAAATTACTCACACATGATGGCTGATGAGTGGATCCCTCAGTGATTGCTTCTGAAAAGGGAGCAGTGATAGTTAGAGTGGATTGACTTTTTCAGGGCAAAGAAATTAACACAGTTCTCCCAGCAGCAAGTCTTGGCTACATACCTGCTCATGATTCTGGGCTTTTCAAAAAAATGGATACAATACATAGGAATGATGAACTACATATGGAATTAGAATAATTTACAATCTCACCAAGTGTATACTTACTGACTGTGCTTTTATATGCTCATAGATGGTCACTAGCTTGGAAGTGACCTTATTGAGGAAGCCATGTTCACCAAAGTGTCTGCCATAGATGATTTTGACATAGTCACCAGACTTGAAAAAAGTGCACAGATACAAAATAGGGACTGTGATGGCAGCTTGTTTGACATGAGGCTCATCTAGAGCCACAGAAGCTGCCTGATTTTCCACCTCTTGAATTATACCTGTTAGACCCTTAAGCTGTCCCACTGCTGACCTTAACAGTCATGTACCACAGGGGAGGAGGAGCATCATGTGGTAAGCTCATTGGAGACCAGTCTTCTTATGCATGGATAACTGCACAGTTGATGAAGGCAGGCCACTGCTGATCCTTATCCCCAGTGTCTACATTGAGAGCATGGATTGAGCATAAGGTCTCTTGAAGTTCAGCATCTTCATTGTTGTTATTGACAATACCTGTTCAAACTCATTTAAATCACAATGACCCAACTTGTAAGGATGCACCTAAGTCTTCACCATCATCCAGCATATCCTCATTGTCCATTTCCTCTCCTGATTCTGCAGCCTCAACATCCAAAAGGCTCAAGACACCCTGTGAAAGTCTAATTCAGTATGTTGTCCATGCAGCATGCACAAGCTGCACAGATCTCACCAGTTTCTGAGCTTGCTTTCTTTGTCATTTACTTGTGCCCATTGTCAATTCATTCTATGTTTAAGCATTATTTATTGACAATGCTGACACTGATGGTGATGCCTACCAACACATAGGCATCACCAGTATTACTACAATGCATAACAAATATATGTTTATCTATGCTATGATATGGGAGATGATTGTGGTAGAAGAGAAAGGAAGAAAAGACATACATCAATAGAGATGTGATGCTTTGTTTGCAATCCTTGACTGCATCAAACAGACTCAGATTTTGGATAGTGATGTGCCAACAGTTGGTGCATTGCATCAAAGTCTGCTAATGCAATTTGGAGTTTGATGTTATCAGAATTGTGTCAACATAGGCAAATATCTTCTGCATCTTTTCCTCTTACCACCACCATCATCTAACATGAGTACATAGGAATAAATATTACTAGTATTATGAATCACAAAATGAATGTTAGGTAGTGGCTTCATTAGTGAGCTTACATATAGTGTTAATTGTGCAACTTACTGATGTATGAAGAACCAGATGATGACATTGTGCCAAGGCCAATGGGCATCAAAGGCAATGGTAAGTATTGGTGCCTACAATGTTGACACAACTGACCATTTTTTGAAGGGTGAGGAGGGAAATAAATAAGCATTGGATGCTGCACTGCACCTTGAGGATGAATGAATGGTAAGTATTGGTGCCTTATTGTATTGACATAGCTTACTGATTTTGAAGCCATGATACAGATGGCTGACATTGATGGACAGAAAACGGAGCTTGCTGGAAATGTATCACAATATGGTAAGTATGCAGGAAATCTCCAAGTGAAGATATGACTTGCCTCAAAAGCAGAGACAAACTATGCAAAGAGGGACAAACAGCAAACAACAAATATCAGACATTGACAATAGAGTGGTCCAAATGAGGTGCAGGAATGGCAGGCCATCACATATTTTTGCAGCATGTTCATTGACATTGCTAATGAGATGTATCTTGAAGCTTTTAGCCTTTGTCTGCAGACTGACAATGTTTTTCTTGATCATCTTTTGTGTGTGGTGAGCGGTGCTATTACTTTCAAAATATAAATTAATATTGAGCTCTAGCTTTCTACTCATCTATCCAATTTACACTGTGGCATCAAGAAATGACTTCTCCAAAGGTTGAATCTAGCTACAATATCAATGGGACTGTTTCCAAGCATCATGAAAAGGTCAAGACTTTGATCACCAGTGGCAATTACATTTACCCCCTGTAATCATGTACATTGTTGGTTATGAAGCTTCTTTGGCCCACACTAACACTTCTCTAGGCTGGCTTGATCTTTTGAAAAAAGCCTTACCATCACCTAATGATTATTTCTGCCATCCATGAATATTTTATCTTGGCTGCACATGGATCTCTGGCCAGCAAGTATACCAATTGTTTTACCTCTAGCATTGAAGATGCCCTGGAACTCGAGGTCCATCTACCCATGGTCACTATGGTTGCAATAGCAGTACAGTCATAAAAATTTTCCGATCTTGACTGACATTTGAAACTTTCATTTCAGACTTATGCAGCTATAGAGGACTGGGACAGCGGGTTCCTCAAGAAATCTGAATTCAATGCTGATGCATATGAGGACATTTACCATGGTCATGAACTTTTTCTCAACAATATCCACACTGAGAAGCCTCATGCATACTATCACTTGATGGCAGACCTTTACTCAGAAGTCTGGTATGAGTCTTTTGTCTAACCAAAAGCGGATATACTGGTTGAATTACATTCTAGCAACTCTCAAACTCTCAGGGTGCTCACTTAGCACTGATGGTTGCATCCAATGCAATGGCATTTCTTGACCTTGCTGCTATGGAGGAGTGAAGAATTGGCAACAGCACTGGTGCATTCAAAGCTTTCTGGCCACATATACCTTTCAATTCCCTTTTATCCAACTTCAAATACACTCTTTTTGACCCTGTTCAATAACATTCCTTCTAATGACATGTTTTCTTCTATTTACAACCATGTATACCCTCTTGTAGCTGCTCCCTGGTGTCTAAGATCCTGTCATACTCACCTATATACCTCCAGCACAGTTTTAACAGTCTTATTACTGCTCAATAACTTGTTTTGTCCATATTATTGATGAGCTTGTAGGTGGCAGATCAATGAGATTACCAGCAGACAAATTGTCAAGTGCTGAGGCTGAAGATGACGCTATTAAACACACTTAGGTAGCTCACAAGTCTTTGCAACACCAAATTGTATTGACTTTAAAGTAGTTGGGTTTAAATATATCAATGATATGGTGAATGCTTCCTCAGTAAGAAGGCTTACTACTGGCCAGGCTCAGGCTCTTTCTACCCTGGAAGCTACGCTTTGGAATGCTATCCAATCCACTCCCTGGGGATTGAT
>JABCKO010008074.1:0-15215 GCA_018855915.1 Tephrocybe sp. NHM501043
TCACTCCTCACCATCATCACGGCCATACTGACGAGGCAGACTCCTATTTCTTCAAAGAGAAGGTGACAGTCGACACCGTCACCACCGTGGCGGTCAACTCCAACCTGGAGCAGAATGCCGCTATTCATAAGAAGGAAACGGTGAAAGCCATGGATGCCGTGGAGGAGGCGGCACAAGGCGAGGTCGTCACTGAATCCCATGCTGACTTGACGTCGCCAAAGAAAAGAACAGTTTTCAAACGCGCGGCAAGGAGAGTATCTGTGGCCTTGAGAATCACTCCTCATTCATAGGCTGGGATTTGGTAGAATGAAATGAGGTAATCATTGTATTGTACCATTACAACCCTACTCGTTGTCAAATGCCTTATTTTCATGCATTCCATAACTGCGTCGTCTGTGATAAATGCTTTTCGTGTACCTGGCGGGGGGTGTGACTCATTCGTCCAAGATGAAGTCAAACATGTCTTGCGAGACGTGAAATTTCATATGTCGCTTATTGCGCGCAGCAATAATGTAGAGCGTTAGGAGGCTCTTGAGATCTGGATGGCTGGGAGTTCGGCGAACATTCATACGAGGAACATTTCTCTATTCACAGCCATACAACTCAAACTCCCATGGAAGTTTCTGACCAGGGCCCCCTTTGCTAAACCAGATTCTCCTGAGCCGGCAGGTCGCATAAACGCGTACGTAGGCCACATGTGAGTAAGAACCTCCCGGTGCTTCGTTACGCGTGCCTCGGACAGGCTTCTCGGCACCCACCCCGCTAGCGAGCTTCGAAGACGAGAAGTAGGGGAGATACGAAGATAGGCAGATGGCGAGTGTGGACCACGCGGATAACGGGTGCGAAGATGGTGGTGGGAACGAGAGCGGAAGATGGAGAAGGGGATACGTATCTGGCGAAGACGAGAGTCTCAATCGGGGCTGTTTCTGCAATAAGGAAAAAAAAACATGATCAACAATCAAAAGGGGAGCATTAACGCGTAGCCTCAGACTAAAATTGACAACAACTTCAGGATCAAGGTGAGGAATAAGGTGAAAGGAGGAAATGTAAATGAAATGGTAGAAGAAACTTAAACATACCTGGAATGTTGACAGTCGTAGGATCCCCATTTGCCCAGATTGATCGACAAGGCCCACTTCAAATGACCACTCCCTGCCCAAGTTCCGCACCTGTATATGCATCCACGGATGCTTAATTCCCAAGTCAGACGACTTGTCACGCCGTTTATTCGAGTGTGGAGAAGCTTGAATAGGGGGGCATTGAATGAAGGTGGTTCGAAGTGTGGGCGATTGAATCTGAAGGACAGTTTGGTTCAACGAATATTCTGTATCTGCGTGTGAGGGTGGGGTGATGAGCTCCGTGGGGGTGTTTGGCTTTGGGTCTGAACGGTCGTCATGAAGGAGATGAATGCAGGAGTCTGCGGGTAGAGACGCATCTACGCTCTTCCCAAAGAGCTGTAGAGGTTCAGAGCTGGTAGACGAAAACAACGAAACCGTTGACGTTTGAATGGGCGCCGAAATCATGGACATCACAGCTTTCTATAAGTGATGTCAGAATTGGATTATGAATGTATAGGGTTTGCAACCAACTTTGCTGCCAAATTTCTGCATCAGATTGCCAAACAAACGCGTCCTCCCTCCAGAACCTAAAACCCATCCGGACCGTGTCCCTTGGATCGATTTCTCCCTGTGACTCCTGACAATGCTTTGACTCCCATTCATGCCACGAGGGACAGTCTTCATGCTCCTCGGACTCTGTGAGAAAAAATGGACCTGATATCCTCTGATATCCTGCCCAGGAGCGGGCTTCTGTGACCAGCCCCCGGAAGCTGATCAGCGCGTGATAGGGCTGGCGCATATAGGAGTGCACATCCAATACTCCTGTTACTTCAAGACCAGCTGAGTGAGTCGTACGATGCTGGTGAAAGCACGTACGGATGCTAACATATACATTAAGATGATAGGAAAAGAATTTTTGCTCTTCCCACGTTAGGAATCCGAAACCACCTTCTTTTCTGTCGTCCCATCGTCCCATTGTGCTTCGTCGTGTTCTTATTTGTCCTCTTGAACTGTTTCTCCGAGTCGCTCGGGGGAGCCACCTCTACTCGTCCTCGTTCATGCCTCCGAAGACTTTTCCACTTCGGAAGTCCGGGCTCGATGGCAGGACTATCTTTCCGAAAACTCGGTGCAACAATAAATAAAAATAAAAATAAAAATAAAACAACGAACTCAACGTTCTGTCTAGGATGATTGATGAAACGCCAACACCCATGTGGAGGGCTTGTTCATTTCACTTGCTTTCCGGCGTCTGTCTTCCCCCTGAAACTCGACCTTTGTAAATGTATCACCCATCAGTATCACAAGAAGGAACGGGGGGGCAGCGCAACGCAGCGAAGCTCGGGATTAATGACGGGACGTAATGAAAAGGGACGAGCTGGGGCCGACTCGCGCTGTTGTCCAAGGAACGGACGAACCACCCTGTCAGGAAAGAAGGCTGATCCACTTGGACCGCGAAGCTCATCAACAAACTCGAAAACGGCCTGATCAACCCTCGCATTTCCCCGGCCCCCTCCAACGCAGATGCTAATCTCCTGCGCTTAATCTAACTAACCGCATGCCGTCGTACACGGTCAAATAGTTAGTAGGTAGTCAACCTCAGTTATATTAGCAAGCTCAGGCTGATGTGACGCTGAATCTCTCTCTGCTAGCTCGCCGTCGGCCTGGCCATCTCCATCTGTACCCAAAGGCCCCAGCTACAAGTACGGCTTTTAACGGTCAAGACCGACGAGGACAGGCACGGCGCACATGGGCCGAACGTTTTGGGTTTGTAAGTTAGTTTCTGCGCGCGCGTGCATCTTCCCAGCTCTTCTTGTTACAAGGATATCGGACAGCTCCGAATCGTGTAGAAGTGCGGTTACGGTGTGTGTGTGTGTGTGCCTTGCCAATGTTTGGCCGGTATCTCAGCTCCCTCCCTCCCTCCCCCCACGATTCTCGGAATCAAAGGCTACGACAATGTTGCATCAAAATCAAAGACAGCCTTTTTGACGTCTACAAAAAGCTTTATTTCCTTAGTCTTTGCCTTTTTCTTCTCTTTCTTGCATAGATAGAGATGGGGAATGGATTAGGATGTTCTAGGTCCTGCCTGTGTTAACGTATCTTTGATTGGATGGTATGATGTTGACGTCCCCCCGCAAGCACAAGTTACCTCGTCCCTCTTAAGCTTTTCTGATCATCTCATTTAACAACACGATCAAACCCGCCGCCGCCGCTCTAGGTGACAGGATCTCTAGGGAAAATCTGCTTTGCACGCCTGTAGCTTAGCTTTCTCCCGAACACCTCTTCTTTTTTTTTTTTTTTTTTTGACCCTCCGAGATAAACTTCTATTACCTCGTTTCCACATACCTAGTTTGTTTTTTTCAAGCCATGAACCCCTCGCGCTTCCTCCCCACACAGAGCCTGATTCAGGCCTAAACTCCATATAACACGTACTAAGGCTGAGACATTTCGTCTCGTATTTTCGGGTTCTCTTCGCGCCCACCAGTCTAGCCTACAAACGCACACCTCCAGTCTAGGCTCTTTTGACGCCACTGTGCAGGTTCATTAGTACCCCATGACCCGCATCCCTCTACGGCACAACAACCGCCACCCAACGTTTCCTGTCAGCCCCATCCCCGAAGCCGAATAAGCGAGAACTTCAACCACATGTATGTATGTATGGGTATCCCTATCGTCATAGATTTATCCCGCCGGCTTTTGCGGTCGTCTATCACTCCAACCCTTGCTTACGCGTGCGGCGTCCGCACACCACATATGTATACGGTGTTCAAACGCTATTCGGGCTCCAAACCTCCCTTTACCCCCACCACACCCCACCCACCCTCACTTCGGTTTAGATGCCGGTGCCCAGCCCAAGGGGTGCTTCGGACCATCAACCGTCAACCGTTCCCCCCCCCTTTCCCCCCCTACCTTCTTCGTTCGTGAGTTCGTTCGTTCTTCCATTCTATGGATGCATGCATTGATATATGCATATGCATATGTGCTGGATGTACGTTTAGCCGAGCTGGCTGGCGGGGTTGACAAGGTGGGGAAGAAAGGGGATGGGGGTGGGGGGGGTGTGTGTGACTCTTGCCGCAGTGCAGGGCCGCCGGTGACTAAGAGGCGTTTAGCGAACAGGGAGGGGTGGATGATCGCTCGGTCTACATATGTAGGCGACCGAACTTCCCCCCCCCCACCTCCCTTTCACAAACGCCCGGAACCGGGCCCGGGCGCCAGTGTCTTTGTACATACTATGTCATATAGGATAATAAGTGCTGTACATAGGGGTCTTGAGTTGCCGGATTTTTGCTAGTTACTCGGGTCGCCACCACCACCACGACCACCACAACCCCCCAACCGTCCATACGCCCCATCCATCATCATGATCATGATCACCGTGAGCTAAGGCCCCTTCGGTGAGGAGTTTCTGCGCTTGATCGTCGACAACATTGCATCATGGTTTTCTTTTTGGGTGAACACCATGCGCATTTTTCGTTCCTTGTTTGTTAGATTCTCCCACACCACACCCCACCCATTTCCGCACGCGCGCGTGTGTGGGTGCATAGAACTTCTCTCGTAAAGAGATGCCGGCGGGGAGGCGTTAATATGATGATGATGATGATGATGTCGGTTGCAGTGTGTTACGGGAGTAGGTATAATGAATTGGAGGGTGGCTAACTACGCACACCACCCTGTGACTTCGGGCGCTCGATGAGGTGCGCATGCCATCCCAGATGGGACTCATCTCACAATGAATGCAGCGAGAGTTTCATGATCAATGCTATGTATATTTTTCCAAACCCTCAATGGCACTAAGCTCCAGCCTCGAAACACATCCCCATCCCTCTGAATCGGTCCTTGACCAACCCTGAAAGAAGACACAATCCATCTTACCGTCATCACCATCGTGGGGATTACGTAGGGTGTCTTCTGCGGCCTTCCAATGGTACATCTAAGCGAAAGAAGACATGGTACATAGTGCATTGTGTCCAAAATGTCCTTTGTCGTGCTGTCGTCAGGCCCGCCTTCCCGAACCTCGAGGTGGTCAGGGTTATGAAGCCGCGATGTCCGCCATGTCCGTTATTTCTCCATCGCCATCCTCCATCCCCATTTTTACTGGCTGTGGCTTAAGGCGCGGCGCGCACGCCGCATTCCAGACAGTCTAGCCGACTTTTCATCATCCTCCCTGCCGCATGCCAGCCTGGCTCGCGCACGCAGCTCAGCGACCATTCTTCCTGCGCTCCTCCCCCACTTGTTTTATTCTCCGAAATTCGTGTGCATCGTATTTGATGGCTTTTCCCCCTCTGAACAATTGGCAGTATTGCATCACCCCCATTACATGCAGCGCCATCTATGTACCTGTGTGTTTTGTTCTTCCAGTTGTGGGCAAGTAGTGCGGCAGATGTGGTGGCCTCGGAGGGAGGATCGAAGCAGAGGAAGATGTACGATGGGCGCAGGCTGGTGGTTGTTCGGATTCGGGAAAAAGTGGGTGCAGCGGGCGGAGAGAGCCTATACCTGAATTAGGAACAAGTGATGATAACAAGAACAGAACGGAGGAAATATTTGGTGCAAGTGATTAACAAGAGGAGGTGGGTTGAATCAAATTCTTGTTGCTTCTAGTCCAACATTTCGATCGCAGCCCGCGGACATGGAGCACGGGGTGTGTTGGGGGGAGATATCGAGAATGGACAATGTTGGAAGGGTAGGAGGTGTCGTGACCATGGAGAGGAATGTTGGGTAGTGAGATCCGAGAGCAGCGCAGGATGGGATCTGCGCGGGATCAGCGCTGGGTTGTGGGGTGGATATGTGGTGGCCAGGCACCGAGGATAGAGTTTTTGCGAGTAGGATGCCGGTGTGATGTGACATGGTACGCTGAGATGGAAGGGCCAAATCGGGCAAGTGTCAAGAGCGGCGCAAGGGTCCATGCGGATCTTTCTGGGAGCCTTCCTGATATGGGATGCACGAACTGGGTGGTTTGGTGGATGGCCCAACGGCGATCTGGCTCTGTCCTCGGTCAGTCGACTGTCACGCCACGCGTTCGTGCTCTTGTGCAGCGCAGAAGACATATAAGCCGTCCCTGCGATGCTTCCCCTGCAGACATGGCCTACAGCTTTTCCGTGCCCTGGTTCCCGAACTACTACGACTGGCCTGTCGACGATCCCAAGCACCACTCTGCCTCTGCCTCTGCCTCTGCCTCTGCCTCTGGCTGTGCTGCCTCCGCCTCTGCCTCCGCCTCCGACTCCGACTCCGCCTCAGCCCTCCCCTACCCTTTCCTCTCCAGCCCCAGTCCAGACTCCGATTCCCAGCCCCCCCGGACCTCCTCCTCCCCGCTCTCCCCCAGCCCCGCGCCCTCCGTCAAGGAGGAGCCCGACGATGTCGCCCCCGGCTGCTTCATCATGGAGCTCTCCACGCCCCAGGCCTCGTCTACCCTCCTTTCCCAGTCCCTCGCCCCCCCAACCGAGGTCCCCCTCCGCGCCACCCAGGCCTCCACCGACATGCGCCGCATGATGACCGTCTTCCGCCTCAACCCCTTCACCATGCACAGCGGCCCAGGCAGAGGCACCGTCCCCGTCCACTACGACACCGCCCAGCCCCTCGACTCCGAGCCCATCACCTTTGAGTTCCAGCTCGACATCGATCCCGCCATCCTCGATCCTGACCCCGTCAACGACCCCGACCTGCGCGCCTTTTCTCCTGATTTCGAGCTCCATGACAAGTCTGCCGATCCCCACGATCCACCCCTCCCGAGCGACCCTTGGTACGACTTTCCAGAGACGTCCAGCACCAGCAGCCCGCCCCCGCCGTGGAATCTCAGCTACCCTGACTCCGACGACCACTTCCCGTCCATCAACATCTCCGCCTTCCATCATCCCTCATCCTCTCGCCGTCCGCCACCACCCCACTCCAACGGTACGTTCCCTCCCCATCCCCCATCCAACTTGCTCACCCTGCTCATTTTACGTCACTTTCATCGTCGACCTTCACCATTACTTTTTCATTCCACCCCCTGTATCCGCACGTTACTCTGGCTCTCGCTTTTGCATTTACCTCTAGACGTCCACCCAACCTACACCCAAAAGCCCGGTCCCTCTGGCTACAACACAAGCTCAAGCTCGTCCGGCGTTCATTACCACTCCCCACCGACGTCCGCGAACCACCGCCTGATATCCCCGCAGCCTCCAGAAGCCGACTACCCACAGCCGCAGTGGGACCACACTCATTCACAGCAGCGGCCCATCGGCTATCAGTGTAATAGCGCCGCAGCTTCGCGAAGCTCCAGCCTCTGTTCCAGTGGATACACCGACGTAAGGCGTACCGTATAATGTAATCGTCGTCAACCCCCCCGTCGCTGACCCGCTGCCATGTCATCTAGGCCTCCATCAACTTCATGTCCTCCCGCCGCTGGTCGTTCCCCGATGCCCACCCTGCACCAGCGCAGTTCCTCGTGTAACTTCCGCAGACGCGGACGCGGACGCTGTGGCACAACGAAATGCCTTTACGATATTTTTTTTTTCTCTCTTCATCTTCTCGGCTTCAAAGGAGGGAGCTCATGATATACTTTTTCTTTTTTTGGCTTTGCAACTTGTTTGGTTTACTTCCCCCCCATTCTTTTTTTTTTTTTTTCGTGCCATCCACCCACCCTGGGACGCTTTGCACTAATGATTAGCTTATGTCGCCTGCCGCCCCCGAGGACTCTTAATGCTCGTCGACATTCACTTCATGCATGCCCTCTCTCCACACCTCACTCCACCGCAGTCAGAGGCGCCGACTCGCCCTTACACATACCCCCCCCCACACACATACATACTACCACCCAGTATAATCATCCTTCGCCGTGTTGCCACATCCTGAATCACCATGACCATGATCCCCACCGGACTCTGTTTGCATTGCATATAATAGATTAGGACCTTGCGGCGAAAAATAACCCCCCTTTCCCCCACAAAAAAACTAACTATGCGATTTGTATGTAGACCATATCATTTTTTTTTCTTGTCTACCCTCCCATCCCCATGTACTCCTACTCCTACTACCTACCGTGTACCAATACTATCCCCCACCATGCATGACGTATCTTTATCGTAGTTATCGCATCGATAATAAAACACAGTTCCCGATCCCCTCCTGCCAGTGCATTTCCGACTCGGCTTTTGAGCCCTTTCCCCTTGCGCGCGTGCGTTCCGCTGATCCATCCAAGGGGGTCTATTCTAGTGAATGATAATAATTACACCGAGATTGTGCCGCACAGCGTTTCTGGTGGCTGAGGACGCCCTCGTCTAGGATAAGTCGATAAGATGATGTATATGGGGTTTTTGATTTGATCTGATACTTACTTGATACCCCATCCGCCCCTAGTCACGGTCGCAGAGGATTCTTTCCGATCAAGTGACGTATGTATGGGGTCGTCGTCGTCGTCGTCGTTTAATTTACAGATGGCGACCCTGGATTGTGACTGGATGGGATGTGTGGCAGCCATCCACTGTTCATTCATTCATTTCCATTCATTCATTCATCGTAACGCCAAACGGTTAATCATGAAATCAATCAGCATCCCATCCATCCATCTATCTATCTTTCCTCAACGTCCAACCTCATTATTGAAACACGAGGGGCGAGAAGGGAGGGGGGGGGAGTCGTCAGACTTGAGACTTGATATCATGACGCCCATGACACGACGCCCTGACCGCTTGGGACGCTCAAAGCCATTCGCGATCACGGATAGAACTGACGGGCCAAACGGGACGATCGTGTCAATATCGCGGGGTCGCCCCTCTACACATACACATATATATACAATTCAATGCATTGGGATAATTCGCCCCCGTGGACCCCGAGCGACCTACCCATGAGGGCGTGTTTGAATATTGGGCGTGTTCCGCACCTTCACCTTCACATGTTAACATGTGTTGCGTGTTGCGTGTTGCGTGTTACGTCCTCCCACCCCCACACTCCAGCGCCCAAGGCAGCACACGCGCGAATCAGGCGTGGAATTATTAACGTGCATTAACGTGCCCATGGGGTGGTAGTACTAAGCCGCTAAAAAACACAATGTGTATGTGTGTGTGTATGCGTGTGTTGGGTTTGTTAGCAGGTTGAAAACTCAAATATATATAGAATGGAATTTGCAATCTGCAATCTGCAATCTGCATCGGCCATCTTGATTTCTTGGCCCCCCCCCTCTCGAGTCGATTGGGGCTGACTCCAAAATCCCGGGTGTCCGAGAGGTCGGCGACAGGACAGGCTACCCCGGGGATGCTTGGTCCGTTAAGTATATATGTATGTATGTGCGTGCGTGCGTGTGGTTGCGTGGTGCGTGGAGTTGCATTGCAGGATCGATACGGGGCGGAATCGGGATTTGCTAGTGGTGGTCCTTCCCTCCCCCCCTCCCCTGCCTTCCCCAGAGGCATCCACACGCCCATACACATCCATAGTGTGCCCGAGGTATCTGATCTGATCCATGATACGATACGATACGATACGCGTTAGTTATTGAGCGTCACAATCACACCACACCACACCTCGCTCGCTTGCTCGCTCACAGCTGAGAATGAGCTGATGGAACGGGGGGCTGAGACGCCAGGGCGAAACTGGGGTGGAGGGGGGGGGGGAAGATGCAAGGCGCAGCAATGGGACCGCGTGATGCTTCGAAAAGCGCGCGCAGAGAGCTCGATGCTCTGGCCTGCACATGCTCAAGTCCTTCTCCTATCACTGTAGAAGTGTATACCTTCTCGAACTTAATTCTTCTTCTCTCTTCCGTCTTCCTCGTGGAGCGCTGGCATCTCTGATGCTCGTTCATCGTTCATCTCAAAGGGGATGGGCAGCTTCTCCCATGGCAGATGCATCCCATCCCTCCACACCGGGGCACCACAAAAGATGTTATTAATTTAATTGGGTTCTCGAAATCGAGCGTCAGAAAAAAAAAAAAAGGGATGATCAGGGCCCGTGTCATGCGCTGTCATCCGGATGGGGAGGGGGCGCGTAGCGCCCAAAGATCCTCCTATCCCGAGCCAAGCTACTTGGGCCGTCAAGAAGTCTAGATCGCGTGCTCAGTGGGGTGCATCTACATCGGCCTCTGCGTGCCACATCATCACGCCCTGCCAGCTTCCATCCCACCAGATCAAGATCGCGTGTACTATTGGCAGAGAATCGTGAAGTAGGCAGCACCGAGAGTAGAGGTGGCGTTCGAATGGGGATGGCTGCTCGTCGAGGAAGGGGGCTCGGAACGAAAGTGTGGTAGAGGGTGCACGGACGTGCCGACGACCCGACACCATGAAGCCTCGAAGAAGACGGAGAAGTATGAAAAAAGAATGAGAGTTAGACGTCGCGGGCGGGTCCTGCATCTGGATCAAGCCCAATGGCTTGTGCTCCCCCGGAACTCGGCTCGCACACGCCTGGAGTGAGAGATGGAGTAAAGGTAGACGTGGACCAACGTGACAGCCCGACCAACCGCAATGAACGGGGAAAACTTGTTCGATTTCTCAAATATGCCCCCTCTCCTCCCCCACCTCGCGCAGGTAACGTGAGGCATACATTCGTGGGAGAAGCAGCGAATAAGGGTGGCGGGCGAACCGAGGAGCGAACCATCGAGGGGGGAGTGGATCCCAGCGGGTTGCGGATACGGGCTCGCATCTGGTATGCAGACGATATCGTCGGGTATAACGGCTGGGCAGGCGGACAGGGAACGGTGAGGTGGGGATGTGGGCCGGTGGATACCGGGCGCAGGGAGCGGTCGTTCAGGGGCAAGGGGTGGTACGTTCGTGGGTTGATTCGCGAGATTTGAGGCGCAGAACATTGATGTTGGAACGTGGCCCCCTCTTTCAACCCCTTATCTATCGATGATAAGTGGTGGGAGTTGGATAGATTTGAAAATTATTACTGGACCCATGAGGACAACACACATTCGTGGGGGGGGGGAGTGTAGACCCTTGGATACAAAATTAGGATATGTCTAGAGAACAAAAAGAAAATCTGAAGTAAAAACGATGCAAATTCATCTTTTGCAGCCCTCCGAGCCGGCACTGTTCTCAGGCCTCCGTTGTCTTCGGAGAGGGGACCTAACCATATGTTGGGTTATATGCCATCTGTCTGCTAGCGGCACCGTAAGTAGAAGCTCCCAACGGGTGGCGGGGCGCCACCGCCACAAGGGGGTATCGATTCCATGAGCATAATGACTTTCTGGCCTTGCCGCCGGAACATATCACAGATCCAGGGAAGGGTCAAATTTTGACTCGAGGTAGCCCAAATAGGCATGGAAACGACCTTCTAAGTCATAGATATCCTGGATCATACCTGATAAACGGATTGGATGGACTGGGCCCTTGAAGCCTAACAACTAACTGAGCAACAGCTGTAAGCTCCGTGCAAAAGACTATCGAGGAAAATGGCTTACCGATTCGGCGATTACTCTGTACAGCCGTGTTTTCAATGATTTCAAATTCGTCTTTGTCATAGAATACCGATGGAGTTAAGTGGTTAGTTGTGTGTGGCTCAAATGACATGAAGACTAAATTCTTTTTTTGCGCCAGAAGTAGTTGGGCAGCCTAGTAGAGCGATGGGTGTGGGAACAGAGAGGATCCGGCCTATGTTTCGAGGGCAGGTTTATACCATTCATAGGTATACTGACAGGCCAATGCAATTCGTCCATCTAAACGCTCTCCATGGATGGTCAAAAGGTTCAAATAATTCGCCAATGTTTAATCCAAGGCTTGTTTGGCAATCACAACCAGAACAAAGGCGTGATCGGTGATAAATTCCGCGCTTCAGCGCTTCTTTTTTTTTTCCCGTTAGGATGGCTTCAGGCGCCTTGCGCCCATTGCGCACCGTAGCTACAGAGGTTGGTACTTGTATACTATCTATAGGAGCAATGAAGTGCTACGTCCCATCCATGCCGTTTTAAGTCATTCTCCCCTGATATACCCTAGGAACAGCCGGGGAGGAAACTCTTCTGATGGAGCCCGGGTGAAGGAGTTGTTGCGACGAGAGCTTCAGCTCTACTACAACCACGACCACTTCATAAGACGACAGGATGGAACGTTCTTTGATGAAATTACGCTGGCACACGCGTTCTTACATGATCTCGGTGCCCATTCAGACAAAGGGAACGCCCTTGTTCCTCTCTTAGAAGAGGTCAGTACTGTCTATTAGGGAAAATGTTGCATACATTCCTTCCTGTGGAATCCTGAATCCATGCTAGGATGGCAGCAACCACTCATGGGATCTCGACGTCAACCTTACCGACATCAGTTCATTATCAATGCGTCGACTTGCGCGTATATCTTGTGTGCCAAGCTGCTTGCGTTAGGAACTCAGCATCCATGGATGCGCTCCAGATGCGGAAATTGTGTCAGTATGAGGTCTCGTCTAAAGTTGTCATTGTAGTCAATAGGTTTAGATGAATTCCGCACTTGAAGCGCGTTTTTACGACACAGAAGTATGAACCATCTCCCGTTTCCTGTATTCTGATCCAGAACTAAAACTTTAAACAGAGCTAATGCGATTGCCTGGAAACTTCATCCTCGCCTGGTCGTCGTCGCAGTCGAAGTTTTCATTCTCGCCATCTTCGTCACTTCTCGCGTGATGGGACCCGTGTCTCAACAACCCACACACTGATCAACTGATCACACAAGTTATAATATATATGACGGCTTGTAAAGTGCCTGCAGCACTGCTTGAGAAGATGAGCAGTTAATTACTCATGCGATGCCTGGAACTTGCATCCTACTCACTTGCCGCCGAATACTGTACTGGTGCTTAGCTATATGCGTACTTGACGATAGAGTGAACATGCGAAGCCGTCTACTCTTGCGCCTTGTTGAGGGAGCCTGGAAGCAGTATGATCACGCTTCGAGTTGGATTAGAGAGTTTAAATTCAATAATGGGTCGGCATCGTATATCGGCAGCTACAAGGCCAAGTATTCCAGTTCGTTTTTGAATGATGTGTGATTTTCATGTCCCTTGTTGCGATGGGTCGTTTATATTCGATGTGACAGTATTTACCCGTGATGACGTCGTACACTTTCTCACTATTAACAAGACATGTTTAACTTCATCTTGGGCGAATGAGACACATGTACCACCAGGTACACTAAAAACAACGACGACACAATGGTGGGAATGAATGAATGAAAATGTGTCATTTGATGACGAGTAAGGGTATAATGAATATGTTAAGTACATTTAATTCTACCATATCACGGCTTATGAATGATGAGTGATTCTCAAGGCCACAGATGCTCTCCTTGCCGCGCGTTTGAAAACTGATCTTTTCTTTGGCGCCGTCAAGTCAGCACGGGATTCAGTGGCGACCTCGCCTTGTACCGCCTCGCCCACAGCATCCACGGCTTTCGACGTTTCCTTTTCAGGAACAGCGACGTTCTGCTCCAGGGTGGAGTCAGCGACAGTCACCTTCTCCTTGAAGAAATAGGAGTCTGCCTCGTCATTAGTATGGCCGTGATGATGGTGGGGTGTGAGATGCGGAGTGAAGCGATGGATGGCATGTATGACTTGGGAAGACATACGTTTTGCAGGGATGGCAATGCGGCGTGCACTCGATTGGCTCGCGTGCTTGAACGACGAGACAAGGTGGTCGAGTTTGATTTTGGTAGAAAAGGGGAGGCCGCGATGGCGAGGTGCTTTATCTGTGAATCGTCTGTCGTTGTACAGAAGAAAGAAACGATAGGAGGCTTACCTTCCTCACTCACGACTTCGGGCGTCGATTTCGATGCGTCAGCCACATCAGAGTCTACGAGAATGGTTGTGGTGGATGTGAGTGAGCTTGATCGAGGTTTACGCGAGATGATACGGACAGGAGGTGTTGTAATTCTCAAGGATGGGAACGCGTTGAACAAGAGAATGGCTAAGATACTCTGCACATATGATCAGAGGGCGACCTTTGGAATGGAGTACTAAGACTTACGAGGAGAGCTTGCGCATAAGTAGGAACTCTAGATGCGAGTTTGAGGATGAAGGGAGGGCGCTGATCGACGAGTGTAACAACGGAAGGCGACATGGTAAATCAAGATAGGAGTTGGTTGTAATGGTTGTGATGATGATAGTTGGTAGTCAGGAGGATATGTCGAAGTTGGGGGGATACGTGCTAGCTTTATGCATTGAGGCTCTTCGGAATAAAGTGGGTTATCGACAAATTTGAGAGAGTCTCCTATAACTCTATGACGTATGAATTGTGGCGTCAACAACGCGGCTGTGTTAGCGCCACATCAGTCCCGCGCTATCCTTTCTCAAGGCCTTGTGTACCGTGGCAAAAAGGAGGTGCGGTTAATATTAAGATATGGTCGACCTCCTCTGGTTTTTGGGTTGAAGTGATTAAATAGCCATTGATGGAGTCGGCACCATCACTTCAACATGCACGTATCTCATTATGTGTTCCTGTGCATGGAAAGACTGTGCAACTTTAATTATATAGATATACCAGACAAATGTAAACGGAGGAGACTACTGCGCTACCTTTTAAATAGACCAGGAAGGTTGATATTACAAGTACCTGATAGCATGGGAGCCGGGGATCTCATCATGTCTGCAACAGGCTATACCAAGTAGAAAGGCGTGAGACTCGTTATCGCATGATGACCAACAGTAAATTCAGATCGGTCTTCAAGCCTTCAACGGCTCAAGGGGTGGCCTTTCCTTGTGTAAATTTGATGACCAGTATTGATTTGAGTTGAGATTCCTCAAAAGTTTGTGGAATCATCGACAATCTTAGTATGGGCGCAGATCAATGGCTAAGCCTTGAAGGGCCTATCACGATGACATTGGTGGGACTATAATACTGACTGGAGGGATTGCATCCTCGACCTATAAGAGTTCTTTTTGTTCACAAACATATCGAGTCAGCACAAGGGGTGGTGAGATGGTAGAATGTATACATAAGTGAACTTTCATGCATGTGAAGCTTCAGTGAGTGTAACAAAAAGAAACATATCAGAAACCACAGAGAAACCATATATCTCACCCTTCAATAATCTAAATACATTTTGCTCAGGGAAAGATATTGGAAGACAGTACAAAGGTTCTGTGTATGTTTGAATTCATTATTCGCTATCACATGTCCTTCTATGTCACTCAATAATCCGGATAGCCCATTTTGGTATCTACTACAGTTATGTTACAGGCTACTGATGATCCACAAGTGTTTAATTACTGGCGTTTTGGGCTGTTTTAAAG
>JABCKO010008075.1:0-13670 GCA_018855915.1 Tephrocybe sp. NHM501043
TAAGTGGGGTAAGTGCGCCTCACCCTAAAAGAACGTCGGGTCAACTGTTCAATCAACCGTGTTACAGAATGGCTTGCATCATACATGTGACACCACAGCAGCATGTCTTTCTCGACGAAAAGATATGATCCACAGCCGGGCCCTTCCCGGGCCTCCCACCCATTTGAGCCTATTTAAAGGAGGTTTCTTTGTTACACGCACTTGTCACCACCAGTCCCAAAGATATGGCGTTCAGGCGTTCTTTTGTGGTACTGGCAGTTGCCCTGCCGGCACTTGCTCAGCAACCATTATATGCACAATGTATAAGGACCCTTGGCTTACATCTGTGTGCTTGCTGAACGATTAAACAGGTGGAGGTATCAATTGGACTGGAGCTACGACGTGTGTCTCTGGTTCGACCTGCACTCACCTGAATGATTACTACTTCCAATGTTTGCCTGGCACCGCATCGACGACTCTCATAACGTCTGCCACGCCGACTACCACGCCGACGACTACTCCCGTCACGACTCCTACCACCTCTGCCACTCCTACGGGAACTTCGGCATGTACCCCTCTCCCTAGCAGTATCACATTAACCTCGAATGCTAAGCTTCCTGACCCGTTTAAATTCTTGAGCGGAACACGTGCCGCCACGAAGGCTGACTGGGATTGCCGTCGTGAAGAGATTTCCCAGCTCTTCCAGCGTTATGAACTAGGAACCTTACCGCCTAAGCCTTCCACAGTCAGCGCCACCTATTCAGGCAAGACCCTCACAATCAATGTCTCGGAGGGCGGGAACTCCATATCGTTCTCTGTCACCATCTTTACGCCGTCTGGAGCTACAGCACCCTACCCCGCCATTATCGCCTATGGCGGTATGAGTATCCCCACTCCATCTGGGGTCGCCGTCATCACCTACAATAACGACGACATGGCTGCACAAGTAGACACCAGCAGTCGGGGCAAAGGAAAATTCTACAATATATACGGCGCATCGCATAATGCTTCTGCGATGACTGCCTGGGTTTGGGGCGTCTCACGCATTATCGACGCGCTGGAGATCACCCCCAGCGCCAACATCAACCTGAACCGCATTGGTGTCACAGGTTGCTCGCGCAACGGGAAGGGCGCCCTCGTTGCAGGTGCATTCGAAAAGCGCATTGCCCTCACGATTCCCCAGGAGTCGGGCTCCGGTGGTGCTGGCTGCTGGCGTATTTCCGACGACATGAAGGCCGCCGGCATCGACACGCAGACCGCCTCTGAAATTGTTGGCGAGAATGTCTGGTTCTCCCCTCTATTCAACGACTACGTAAACCAAGTTCGCAACCTTCCGTTCGACCACCACATGCTCTCCGCTCTCGTAGCACCCCGACCCCTGTTGATCATTGACAACACCGGCATCGACTGGCTCG
This sequence comes from Tephrocybe sp. NHM501043, assembly GCA_018855915.1. Lineage (NCBI taxonomy): Eukaryota > Fungi > Basidiomycota > Agaricomycetes > Agaricales > Lyophyllaceae > Tephrocybe > Tephrocybe sp. NHM501043. The sequence continues at coordinate 1,395 of JABCKO010008075.1, forward strand.
GCCCCCGCAGTGTGTGGGGATGTCAGAAGACTGCTAACTCGGTCTGGAAGGCCTTAGGAGTAGCTGATTCGATGGGTGTCTCCCAGGTGGGCAACCATAACCACTGCGTATTCCCGTCGAGTGAGCAAGGTGACCTCGACGCATTTGTCAACAAGTTCTTGAAGGATCAGAGCACAAACACAAACATCATCAAAACAGATGGTGCGAATAACCTTGGCTTTGTTGAGGCAGACTACATCGACTGGACCACACCAACTCTCACATAAACCCGTAACCTTGCTGGATAACATGAGGGCCAAATAGTCTTTTGATGTAATTTTGATTCTATTATTCACTATTTTTTCGCCTGTCAATGCGTATATACGAGTATAGTGTTAGTGCGATGGAGCTCTCAATTGTCTTAGAAAGGACCATTCTAGAGTCTCAAAACTCCTCAGTCGAGTTTGCGCTCCTTGGAAGATTGTCGTAATACCTACGCCACAATTCTGGTCGAGATTCAACACTCACGTCCTGTTCACGCTGGCGTCCATGAACCAGAATTCAAAGCTCACCAGGTTAATGAAGAAAACACCGCCAACCTTGAAGCGCCTAGAACGAGCAGGAAAGAGAAGCATTGCACGCCTCCTTACGAAGCTGCCAGCTCTCCGCGAATTAAGATGGATATACTAGTCTCTCCTAGACAGACTCGATCACGTCGTACCTCCTTTTGGATATACATACTTCCTTGAATCAACTTAGCAGAGTTGTGATGGCCCAGTCTTCAATCTCTTGTTATCATGACGTCGCTCACAGCGGCTACGGTTCTGGATGTGCTCATAGCTTGCCCACAAATTGAGGTGGTTAGCTTCACGACGACTTCACGAAGTCTCGTCACCCCGATCGCACCGTCGCGTCGTTTCCCCACCCTCCTATCACTCTCCGAAACCTCCATTCCTTGTGTCTAGTCGGCAATAAATTTAGTCGTATATTTTGAGTGCCTCACGCTTACTTCCCTGCGAATCTCAATCCACCGATCCCTTTCAAGTTTGAGCGTTGGGTCTTTAAGAAATTCGCAGACCAATCAAAGATCAATCGGACTTCGAGATACAGGTCCTTCACATTGCTTGTGATTTTTTTTTTGACTCGGAGCGCTTTTTACTGGAACATCTAGAGTTCTATGACTATCGAACCAACTTGAATGCTGGTGTAGTATCGATGACGTAACTTTTGATCGGTTCTCTTTGCTTTTACGACACACACAATTGGAAATTTGCGAGACCAGAGCTTCATGTGAGATATAATTTTCAATAAGTAGTTCAATCAGATGTATCCAACTTATAGTTCAAGTTTCAAGGTTCTTCATGGGAATTCTGGAGATCTTCTGTTGCCTTTTTCCCATCGCTCAGCCACGACCCCATCCTATAATTTATCGTCATGTGACCGTACAAAATCGTCACGCGCCGGTTTTCCAGAAATAGAATTCTCCCTTGTCACGACCACCATGCCACCCCGACTTTCCTCAGCTGTCAGCTTTTACATATTTCCCTGCCATGGCGCATGCCTGAACTGTTCTGTAGATGACCCTCAAGCGGATCCACCGTGAAGTTGCAGATCTCAAGAAGGAGGATTTGGGCCCCATTGTACTTGCACCATCAGACGACAACCTGTATCTATGGAAAGGGAGCATCCCGGGCCCAGAAGGCAGCGTATACGAAAACGGCGTTTTTAACTTTGAAGTAACTCTTGCCCCCGATTATCCGTACGCACCCAGGTGTCCTTCGTCACCGTCGGTGTGAGGAATGCTGACATCCCCATCAGATTCTCTGCCCCTCGAGTTGTATTCAAAACTAGGTAAAGATAATTACTCTTCAATCCTTTAGTATCTAACGGTAGCAATTGTATTCAGGATCTATCATATGAATGTGTGTACTCTGTTCACGCATCTGCCTCACGGGGATGCTAACTCGACCGCGCGGCTTAGATATCCGAGCAAGGCAACATCTGTATCGACATTCTCAAGCACAACTGGTCACCAGCACTATCATTATTCAAAGTTATGCTGTCATTATCCTCTCTTTTAACCGACCCCAATCCAAGTAAACCCATATCGTTCATTAATGAGCTCATTCTAACCCCAACCTTCAGAGGACCCTTTAGGTAGTAATCCATTGAAGCCAACGAAACTACCGCATATCTGACGATTTTCTGGTAGTTCCTTCCATTGCAAACCAATATGTTCGCAACCGCAAATTGCACGATAAGACAGCACGCGATTGGACCAGTCAGTATGCAAAACCGCCTCCACCCCCGGTCGTTGCGCCACCCTCCTCGAAAGCAAAAGGAAAGCAGAGAGCCGTTGATCTTCCAGGTGGGTCGTCGGCGCGACCGACCGCATCTACGTCGTCGGAGCCTATAACTATCGAGGACTCCGATGATGAAGTAAACAATGTTCCAAAGCATAGTTTGAGCAAAGGTTCAAAGAGAAAGAGGGATAACCAGGAGAAGGCGGAGATCAGCCTAGTCGATGATGGAGACGAGGTAGAGATTTCGGAGGGCCCGACTGCCAGCAAGAAACGGGTAGTCGGAACTGGAAGGACCCCTCAAGGTAGCACAACTGGGGATGCAGGCCAGTCACAACCAGTGAAGCAATTGGGAGAGGTCATTGTTTTAGATGACGACTGAGCGATAGATAGTCGTCGATTGGATTCTCAGCTTAAACCATACAATAGTTATGCTATAATGTAGGGTACGGAACGCTCCATTAAGCAAGAAATTTGTATCACAACTATTTGAACATGAATCCTGCAAGAAGGTTAAAACTATGTAAAATCCGGATGAGACGAAGGACTCACCAGTACAATTCTTTGCCTTGCAAGCACACTTGATATACACAGCGTCGTCTTTATCTCTGCCTTCTGACGGAGATCGACGTTTTTTCTTCTCAAACTATATTTAGTTGGGCGCTTTCGAAGTTGGAACGAGCTTACCTCAGCCTTGTTATCCTCTCCATCGCTTTCATCATCCGAAGGCTCACCAGTGTAAGAGAAGCAGAGTTCCTCGAAAGGTTCTATATCCCGCCTGGCAAAAACCGTCAACAGTGGCTTCTGAAGATCCGCTTCATTGATATAGCAAGAGACAAGAGCGCAGTTAGGGTCGCAGGAATGGTTCTAAAGGAACGTTGGTAAAACTGAAGGACGACACAAGAAGTGCTCACCAAAAATCTGGTAAACTGATTACCGCGTAAGCATCTTTCGAACATCAAGGGTGGGGAGATATAGCTTACATTCCCAGCATGATATGCATCCACGGTGTATTGGATTTCCCAATCTTTGTCCCCCAGTTTGAGATGGTAAAAGTCTAGATCGAAAAGATACGTTCTTCCGAATTTATTGTAAGTTCTAGTGTGTGTTAGTTGTGCAGCAACGGAGCAAGACAGGCAATAGCCTACATTCCACGTTGTTCGCCAGCTGTATCGGTAAGAAGTTCTCCAGCGTAGACACCAATGAATGACCCTGAATATATTTTCTTCGCGCCAGCAAATACGCCTGAATAAATCAGTCAACAAATGGCATTCCGAAATAATTGATCATAACTAACCCCATCCTTTCTCCTCAGTCTTCTGGATCCGCACCGCACATTTTCGACCGTGTTGCACAACCTGCATCAAGTTAACATATTATCAAGACTAAAGGCTGGGCCAAGGTTAACTCACTCGGTTACGACACTCGTCGCCACACCCACATCGGTCGTTACATTCAAAGACAGGATAATCAGTGGTTTTGATCTGTCCTTTACTATTGTAGATGAAGTCGGGGCTCGGGAATTCTCTCTGCACCCACTCATGCTGCCGCTGGACACACGCACAAGTCTTTGACTTGGGATCACACCGACCAACACAGTTGCAGTGTATGAGACCCGATACGTCTGGAAGGGGAACGCCCTCTCCAAGCCACATCTTATTAGAGTAGTGGAATTCCCAAGGCGGAGTCGGGTCATCATCCACCTCGTTGATGATCTCGATGAGCGGTGCATCCGGTTCGTCCTCCGCGGTGTTCTCTCGAATGGCAGCCTCCATGACTGACGCCAATGAGCGGTGGCGCCTTGAGATGTCGGAGAAGCTGTTGATGGTATCCTGCAGCGTGTGGGGGAGGTCTTTGCTGAAATAACAGTTCGGTTGGAAGTTTTCGGGATTTTGACGGAATGTCCGCCAACTGAGGCTCTCAAAGCCACCGAAGACTTTGTTGGGAGTGGGAGTAGAGATGTCGTCGGGTGTGGGGCTGGTCATGGAGGAACTCACTGTATCCAAGGACTTGTCTTCGGGGAAATAATCGAGTAGCTCATAGGAAGTGGAGCGAGATGAACGTGTAGAGCGCCGTGGCTGGACAATATTGTCGCTGTTGTCGAAGACGTTGATGGGATCGGGGCTAGTCTCATGGGACTGGTCTACGGAAGTTGGAAGCGGAGAAGCTTGTTCTGAGGTCGCTAACAGGTCTTCTACGTCCATCATCTGTATGACACAAATCTTAAAACTAAGGTCGACGGATCAATATGGAAACAAACCTCAGCCGAATCTGTAGAAGTTTCCGCTTGAGCTAGTATTGAAGGCGCAGGAACGATTGGCGCATCGGCGTATTCTAATTCATCGTCGCTGTCGTTGTAAGGTAGGGACGGTAATGGGGGAGGAACTGCAGCAGCCACAGGTCTCATTTCGACATCACTCGTCGAGGGTAATGATGATGACACGTTGGTTGGCACGTTGCTTTCGGTTCTGAGTACTTGCGTTCCTGCAACAGCTACATCAGGGACTGTATCCTCCTCCATTGGTTCCGCTGCTCCTGGACTGTGAGGTGCCTCTGCGAGCACTTTGAGCCGTACGTCGTCAGGCAGGTCCTGTGATAACGCAAGGCGAGGTTGGGAAGACGATGGAGACAGAGATCCTGCCTCTGAAGGAGGTGCTGGTGAGGTTGGAGGTGCTGACGAGGTTGGAGGTTAAATTCGAACCACTGAACCGCCCACCCGTGGATTTTCGCCCTATCCTGTGTGGTAGGGCAATCGGATGGGACGAGAATTTGCTAGACGAGGGTGAGGCTGATGTGGAAGAGTTCTCTGAGCCGCTTGCGTGCCCGTCATCCTCATCGTTCTCGTGTTCATCAGCATCCTCCTCTTCGGGGCTGGCTACCAGTCGAGGGGGCGTCACGGTTCGTGGTGGTGGGCGGGGCAGGGGTTTGACGGGTGGGGATTTTTCGGCTGGTGGTTGTAGGGCTGGTGTGGGAATTCCCTTTGTACACGGCCGAGGAGTGGGCAATGGTAGAGGTAAAGGCTGTGGTGGAGGCCGATGAGTTGGAGGCGGATGGGGAGGTAGGTTAGCACGTACGGATCTAGGGGAAACACTCGTTCTTTGAGACCGGGGCTGAGGCTGAGGCTCAGCTGCGAACTGGGACTTGAACTTGGGGCTCGTGAGGGGCTCTGACTTTACCAACGAAGACTTCAAGAGCGCGCCACTCTTGAGGGAGGCATTAATATCGAGAGGGAAGCGTGAAAAATCTGAGCGACGGCGGCGGAGAGTTGCACTAACTGGTGGAGGAGGGAGTGGAGAGTCATCATCAGAGCTGAGTGTAAGGTCGATGAAATTGGAGGGAGACTTGGGTTTTGAAGAGCTGGCGGAAGCTTTTTCAATGGCTGGGAGGGACGGTTCCTTTTCTTTTCCTTTGAGGGCCTGTAGTAATGTAGTAATATCAGTGGAGGCGAAACAAGAAGAAATCTGCAACATACAGATGATTCCTTCTTCACTTTTGGTCCAGATAACAAGGATTTTCGATAAGGCGCAGGTCGCGTATCTTTATCTTTCACTGTCGAGGACGCCACTGCTCGTGACGATGCCTTGTTCGTCGGAAGTGATTTGGTGGTGTCATTTGTGTTGGGCAAATCCACATCGCTCGCTAAGACATCCTTCAGGCCACTCATATCCAAGCCCGACGATCTTCTCCTGAAGAGTGCTGGTAGCTTAGAGTTGGGGACAGCCTTCGTAGGCAAAATGGGGGGTCGGGGCTCTGGGATGGCCTCAACGGAGGCAAGTTGGATATCGGTGAATTTCGAAGATCCGGGCAGGGAAAGGCGTTTGCGCCTGAGAAGAGAGGGTGCAAATGGTTTAGACAGGGGGACGAAAGGTTTTGTGGAAGTGGCGGTTGGGGGTGGTGCTGAGGAGGATGAGGCGGTGTAGGACATTTGGGCGGAGCGGGGAGCTGAAGGAAGACTGGTTGAGTTCTCGTCAACATCCATCCTGTGAGAATCATCATCATATGTGCGAGTAGACATGCGAGGCGGACCAGGTCCTTTGGGTCGAGGAGCGGAAGCGCTGGCTACATGAGGAAGCCTGCGTGGCATTGTCTTGGGCGTCAAGACGTCTTTCGTTGTTGATAGACGAAAGGTGGTTGCATCCAGAGCAGCGTTGTTAGTAGATGGTTTATGTGAAGCGATGCGCTTCGGTCCGTCCAGTGGATCTGTAACACGTTGGGCAGACGAGGGAGGCGGAGGTCGTGGAACTGCTAAAGGATTCTGTACCAAAGTCGAGGCAGGGCGAGTAGTTGAGGCCACAGGGATGTAGATGGCTTTCGGTTGCGAACCTGAAGCCTGGGGAGGAGCGTCGTCATCGTCTGAAAGAGAGATGATTTCAGCATCGGGCGGGGGTGGAGCGCGAGTGTGCCTCTTCATCGGCTCGGACATTCGCCGTCGCTGCTTGCCGCCTTGAATACGGACACGTGAGGCGAAGTCTTTGCTAGGCTTTGAGGCAGTGGCCACGACCTTCGCGGGTGACACTTCATCTGAGCTATCAGCGACTTCGAATACGACTTGAGCTGAGCAAAAGTGTCAAATTTGAGAGCATGCAGTATGAAGACAAATGAGGGACGAACATGATCTTTGAGGAACCCTTGTCAGTCCCGAAGAAGAGCGGGAGCGTGGAACAGGCCGACCGCGGTTTTCAGGCTTTATGTGTTGCTTTGCCACCGGCCTCGACGAGCTCGACGGGTGGGGCGATCTTGAGCGCCGTACGGGAGCACTGGCAGTGGCAGTAGGCCGAGCCATGGGTTCAGATGGCCCAGCGATTGCAACTGGCGGTTTGGATCCGGGCTGAGATGGCCGTGGATGGTTGCTGGTCGACTTTTGCAGGCCCACAGAGCCTCCATTGGCTCGGGGAAGATTCGCAGAGGCGAATTCTAAACGATGGCAGCTGAGGAGACGAAGCAAACATGTCTAGATAATAAAAGCATTACCAATATCGGTGTCGTCCTTCATTCTTTGGCGTTTGGGACTTGCACGCGCGAATGGATGGTTGAGGCCCTTCCTCTTGAGCATAGCAGAACGAGGGCGCAGTTCGTCTGCCTCCTCCCCCGACGATCCATCCCCGTTGCTCGAAGAAGCAGGTTCTGGGGTCGCTTTAGAGAGTGGTACAGAACATGCAATGGATGGGCTCACCTGGTATGCTGGCCCAACCCGCCACAGGTGAGTTCCTTGCCATACCGTCTCGCGTTTGGTGGTTCAACGCGTCGGCTTCCCTAATTGTCGTCGTACGGAATTAGGTTGTGATTGGTCAAGTTGATGTGGACCGCCAAGCATTTCTCCTCGACCACGTCCTCGGCGCCCGTCCACATATTTACATTTCAGCAATGGCTCGCGCATTGCCTTCGACTCATCGAGTAAGGGACAGCTTCTATGTGCTCTTCCTCATGAGCTATATACCCATTGTCATTTGTAGGCCAATTTCCAGCGGAGAGTGTTCGATGAACTGACTACGTGCTCAAGTTTTTGACAGTCTGCCATTATACCCCACCGGAATTGCACCTAAGAGCCTACTATCCCTTCATGATTGGTACAAGGAACACTTTAACGATCAACTAGTCATCTCACAACCTGCGTGGTTTCGCCTTTTCACCCTCACCGAACCTCTATACCAACTCCCAGTCGCGGCATGGGGAATCTGGGCTCTGCGTTCAAAATCGTACAAGGCACCAGCGCACCTCTTGATTTGGGCCACGGTCTGCTTTGGAACGACCATTACTTGTCTTTTCGAGTTTTATCATAATGAACTTATGAACGACAAGGAGAAGTTGGTGCTTATGACGATGTATGGGTCATACGCTGTTATCTGTGAGTTGTACCTTCTGTGATAGAAGGATCGCCTCTGACAAGGAGATTCTGCAGTTGGCACTATTGGTGCAGACATGTTCTGCCGGATTCAAAAAGTTCTCGGGGCAGCGGCCAGTCTGCAGCTGGACACTGCCACTTTGCCGCCCATCATCAAAGCACTTGTCAAGCTACACCTTTTTGCTCTTTTATAAAACGCCCTTGCTATAAATCATGACCTCGAATACACCCTTCCATATCTGTAGACCGGCCTTCGCCAGAGCTATTACAGACCCACCCTTTCCGTAACTCGCCACACCACCTTATGATGATCGACGTGAAAACACAGGAAGCATCTATGCCTCCAAACGCACCTCCAGCGTACCCTTCAGACTCCTCCCAAATGCCCCGGGACCAGCCGCAATGGCAACAACCCCAGATGGCTCAACCCCAGATGGCTCCGCAGTGGGAACCAACTGGTGTCATTCCTACAGGGCACTCGTTACCACAGAACCATGCAACTACGATGGCAATGAGCGCTGCAGATGTAGGTGAACGATATCGGGCTGCTCGTGCGTATCATCCCTTTTGATGTTGGTGGATCAGCATAGCTTAATGCACCACAGAGTTTGCACAATGTGCACAAGGGAAACATGATCGGGAAACCAAGTATGGTGTCTGCGGAATCATCACCGCGGTTGTAAGCTTCTACCATCTCATCTCTCGATGATCATCGTTTCCTCATGTGTTCATGTTTTACAGTTGCTATTCCCTATCGGGCTGATTTGCTTGTTGTGAGTAACCATTGCTTGTTTCCTCATACTTCCACTAACGATTGGTTGTCATCGATGTAGCATGGACACCGAGGATGTGTGCAGACGATGCGGGAACAGGTTGTAAAGTTTCGGACTTTTGGTCATGGCAGTTATAAAATATGTATTTTGAGCATATCGTTCCCATTGTTTCCGCGGACTTGAATCATGCCCCACACAGCTTACGCACTATCGGATGCATATCTATGTATAATTATACAGTTCTCCTATTCTCGTGTTCTGGAAATTCGTGTACATCGTGTACATTCTGCTAGTTGAGAGTTTGAACAAGTACCTAATGGGCTGGCCATCGAACCATGGATGCGATCATTCGAAAAATCCCCAAGCATCATTGTGTCGCGACGCTAATCGTCTCCAAAGGATTGAGTATGACTTCTAGCAAATTGCAATGCAGCAAACCCATCCACAACATAAGGGGAAGGATATCTAGATGACCATCCAGTCAGTGGGTGAGGGCTGCCATCGGCATCACGACAGCTAGGTAGAGTGAAAATGTCGCGTCGGAAACGTCGAGTTGAGTTTCGTTCTGAAAGAAGCGAGAATTTATCTCTCTCAGTTTCGGAGGTCTCGCGCACAGATATCCCAGTCTTTCTCTTCCTTGCCCTCCGCAACCACTCCTAGGGTATGGTTGAGAAATAAATTCGCTTACCATCCTTGACACCCGCGTTGCATATGACCGTGGGTGTAACGTTTCTGCCTAAAATGGAACATGTCGGATTCGCACTCGACAAACCAGTTGGACTACCTGTCCCATTAGAACATACAGCGTTACATTGCGATGACCCGTGACTCAGAGGTGACAAATCTCTGGCCCTGCCGGTCTTTCCATAGCGGGAAGGCTACCGCTACAGTGGGGCACTGCCCCGGCATTGTCGCTAAATTGCAAATGTAAGGCACAAAGTGTTATACATATTTGCACGTTCTCGCCATCTTGAAAATTGAGTCATATCCTTAGCCAGCTGTCTACGTCATCCTTGATCTCAATTACGTCATCAAGGTGAGATGGATTGATCTTTGATATTGCTTAGCGTTTGGTTATGGATGAAACGGTGTCCCTTCTTGATATTCAAAGGGCTTTCATCTTAAGCTTATCCGGACAAGCAAATAGTCAAAATTGAGCCGCAAAATACGCTAAAATCCCTACGCGCACCCATAGGTACGAAATCTGCAAAGTTTGATGCAACTTGATACTTACTCAATCCAATTCAAGTTCCCTCTTGGACTCGAAGATAGATGCACGTTAGTGGTTGAGTTGTACTCATACCATTTCCATCATGTAAACTCGGCAGATTCTCATATTACGCGTTTTACTGTAAGCTATGTGGAATGTGTGGAGTTGAAACCTGTTAGAACATGGCTAGAACATTTTCGTGTTGATGATGTCTATGAATATCCAAGTATGCACAGCTCTAACTCCTTGTTCGTCTTTATACTAACAGGTAGTGAACCTTTGCTAGTTCATGTTGGGGTCGGGGAACTTCAAGTAATATTGTTACGGCAACAGGTAATCTTTAATATGCAGATTCAGCCAGTAAGCACTTCCAGATATACAAGAGTTGGCATAGCACAATCTTTCTATCAGATGGCCAGGATTAGGACTTGATTTATGATTTGGGGCCCACGCCGAACGTGGGTAACAAGGGGCACCCCACCTCACTGTGGAGTATTTCTAGTGGCTTGCCTGCGGCTGTGTGGTGTCGTGGAGCACTGCTCGCTCAAAATACTTGTGCTCGTAATCAAAACATCAGCAAATGGTAACTTTGCTCCTTTGCCATAAAGCATAACCTTGACTGTCCTACCCTCCCAGATTGTTTGACTAGCAACTTTCCCCCGACCTACTCCAGATCTTCCACCCATTTTGTAACTCGACAGATCAACTAAAATGAGTGTTGCGAAGACACAGGCAATGTCAATGGCATCTATGGCTCCTCCCCCAACGTACCCATCAGACTCTCGAACTTCCCAGCCGCAATGGCAACAACCAGCTCACCCTCACCCTCAGATGACTCAGTCTCATAAGGCTCATCAAATGGAACCGACTGGCGTCATTCCTACGGGACACTCATTACCGCATAATAATGCAAATACGATGGCAATGAGGACTGTAGAGGAAGGCGAACGATATAGGGCTGCTCGTGCGTATTATCCTTGAACATGGGGAATCGGTAGGGCTCAATGTACTACAGAGTTTGCACGGTGCGCACGAGGGGACCATGAACAAGAGAAGAAGTTTGGTGTCTGTGGAATCATCACTGCGGTTGTAAGTTCCTACATCTCACCTCTAGGTGAGTGTCAATCACTCATGAATTTATGTGTTACAGGCATGCTTCCCTTGCGGACTGATTTGCTTGTTGTGAGCGGCCATTACTTGTTTCGTTTTATTTTTTATTTACCATTGATGATATCGATATAGCATGGATGCCAAGGTGATTTGCAGACGATGTGGCAACACTTTGTGAAATTTCGAACTTTCGTAATGGCAGTCAAGTCGTATTTATCAAGCATACTGTTCCTGCGGCGTTGATTATAATGGTCAGAAAATCGCAACACAAAGGTACATCGATGACATCCAGTAATCTAGTATTCGAGGTAGGGTCAGTTGTTGTTCCAAGGAGCGTAGGAATCGGTGTTGTAGCTCTTATACCTTTAATCAGGTTGTCACCAGGAGTCAACTGCTACATATTAGTATCACTCCCATGTACCGCCTCGTTCCCCCTTCTCGCGTTTTCGTGATGGTTTGTTGCATCACCATCCCTAACGGTCCATCTGATGTGCCCAAGTATGCGCCAGAAAATAGAAGGCTGCTCGCGGTCATATTCCGGACGAAATTGAAATGCGACGTTGATCAGCAGGTGAGAACCATCAGAGGAATCGCGATAGCTAGGTAGGGTGGAACTGTGGCGTTGGAGTTGTTGAGTTTGTGGGTGTTCATTCTGAAAGGTGTGTAGATTTCCAGGATACCGGACCACAAACACGAATGCAAAGTTCTCGAGGAGGAAAAATAGTGCAGGAGGTGGACTTCGATAATGTGGAGCTCGTCCTTCAAGTTCGAGAGCTTCGTCCCACAGGTAAAGTACGTACCATAGGAGAAAAAAGATAAGTTCGGTCGGATTTTCGTGCTGGGCGAACATTGAAACCTGGAAGCGGGATGTTCTGCAGCATGTAGGTTGAATGAAGGGAGGAGGAAAGGAAGAGGTGATGGTGGAGTCTGGAGTGGTGCTATTAGCGCTGTTCATGTACGGAGTCGCCTAGTAATATATTTTCTGTTAATGCAGGAAGATTGAGGTAATGGCTGGGCTAAATATACAGGGGTGCTTATTGATGGCTTTCCCTCCGAGGGTGT